>CABFOV010007922.1:13481-25933 GCA_902141375.1 Timema poppense
TATATATATATATATATATTTGCAATACCGTATATTTGTTTGTCAATCGGTTTGTCTGATGGTATGTCTGTATTACTCGGCCTTGAGCCGAAACCATATAACTAATCATACTGAAACTTGGTATCGGGTTTTCACAAAGTTCCCCAAAGGTATTCATAGAATTATTTACCTTACACCAAAGTTAAGGGTAGTTTATTAAAAGGTGAAAAGAGAAACCATTTGTTTTCTCAAAATTTGCTTTTACAGGTTTAATTAATATTTGAATCCAGGCACTGTTTAGCATTATAAACACAATGGCTATTATATTTTTTCTGAAAAAAAAAGCTGATATCTCCAAATTTTGAGATACGAAATGACTTATAATTGCATTATGTATGATTGTTAAAGATAAAAACATATATTTGAAGGAATATTTTATAAAAATAATATTCTCTTAGTTTTAGACAAATATATTTTTTTTAAATTTAGCTTTGGGAAAGGGGAAATTTAAAATGCACAGCACAAATAAAATGTTTATCTAACAATGTTTAATATTTCATATAGGTCCTATGTTCTTTGGTAAAATATGTTATTTTTTTCCATTATGTTTCTATAACAATGTCCATTATTTTAGTTCACTTATAAACGATTGATACTTTTTTTTAGCAAAAACTGAAACTGCATTATGCATATAGTATAACCTTGATGTTTAGAAGCTACATAGACATACCTAGAGGAAAAAGTGTGATTTCTAATTCTAGCTCTGCAGAAATTTGTTGAAGAAGGATTTTTTTTAAATTTGAAAGCTTTCATAGATAGTTTTAAAGATTCATTTTTTAAATAGATGTGTGGGGAATGTGCTACATGATGAGTAATACTGTATATTTTATTTTGTAAGAGGCTTTTATTTAGCACTACGTCTTACTACCCATTCGCGTTTTACTCTGGTAATTTATAAAAGCGTAGTTTACTAATTACTGATTTTTTAAACTATAAATAATTTGAAATGGTTACAACAATAGTGTTTAAAATTGATATATGAACCGTGTTTTAATAAATAAATAAGATATTAGGTTTGTTTTCTTAAATAACAATTTAAGGATTGTTTATTAATGATCAATTTTTTGAAAATATGAAATTTATTAAAATTTGCTAGTAACAGCTTGGTTTAAAAGGTATATCTAATAAGTGTTTCATTTAAGTAACAAAATAATATGTTTTGTTTTTCTGAAGAAAGTGTGGGGCTTACTTCTGATAACTTTTTTTTTAGTTGTTATAAAATAGAATATACCACATAATAAATTACGCAGGGTTGTGTAGTACTATTTATATTTTACTGTGTAGTTAAACATATATGGAATAACTAAGGCATATGTGAACTACCGTTTAAGTTTCTGGATGCTGTTGCAACAATTAAACATCATAAATATAGATTAAAATAATAAATATATCTTGGTAATTTTTTTTTTTAATAATCAAGTGTATTTTTTGTCTGCAGGAAAAGAAATTATTTTCCCAAACCTGAAAGTGTTCGTTTTGAGAAGTGATTCACATTTGTTCATTTCGCCAGACACATTTAAGTGGTTAAGGAAATCACCTGTCACTCACCTTTACATACAAAATACATTTTTCAACGTGAATAAATGTCAAGGTAACTCAAGTTTTAACAATTAACTAAGAGTGTAAAATGTGTTTAGCTTCATTTGCCTAGTGTATAGTGATTGTAAGGTTTTAGTGCAAGTATTGGATATACAATATTGCAGTTACTTACATCTTTTCCTAAATACTCTGTCCTTTGATTAGTTAGATTGCAGAAATTTAAATTGTGTTAAACGGAACTATAAATATATATTTTTAATAACTATAAAAAAATAGCCTACCTAAAGTCCTCTATAGATGCTCCAATAAAATGGAGGGATAGTAAAGTTTAAATCACATGTGTTCTTGGTAGATTGACAATTATTATCACACAGTCTGGGTGAATACGCCATAGGTAAAATAAATAAGATATTGCTTCAGTCAAAACCTATAGTTTGATTTTATTCATATGGTAATAGTGTTTTAATATCTATCATGAGCATAGCGGCATTAGATGACAACTTTTTAAATTAACAGAAAAAGTTGTCATATAACTCTAAAACACCCTTGACAGATTATTATTATTATTATTATTAGCACCGCGTCTTACTACCCGTTCGGGTTATACGCACTTACGCTAATGTGTAATGGTAGGGTGATTGTGAGATGAAATGGAGGACCTACAGTTTAACGTGGAATCCGAACCACGGTGGAGGCCTGGCATTCCCCACATTCACAAGATGTCTTGTCAGAGGTGAAGGAAGGGTTTGGTAATCAGATAAATCTGTGCCGGGACCGAGGATTGAACCCCGGCCGCCAGCACAGAAGTCTGACACCTTACCCCTAGACCACCAGGTCACCCTTGACAGACATTCAACACATGTTAATAATAATAATAATATTTAGCACCGCTTCTTACTACCCGGTTGGGTTATACGCTTTAAGTACTAATTACGCTAATGGATTAGGAATTGAGAAGGTTGAATTAGAGGAAGTGAACCCGCATTTGCGTGGAGGGAGAGTGGAAAACCATTTAGGAAAAACCACCCCCAGTTCACCCGACCGAGATTCGAACCTCGATCTCCCCTTCCTCAGCAGTCGAGCTCAACACAACAAGCGCGTTAGCCAACTACGCCACCGAGGCGGGTTCAACACATGTTGATATGACCATGCGAAGAAAATTAATATCCATATTTCTATTGAAGCAATATTTATTTTTTATGACCAAAAGAAATTGATATCAAAATGGCAAAAACACTTACCTTTTCTCACGTTCCCTAGACACCCATGATAGTCATCATAAATATCAGTACATAGGCCCCTTAAATATTACCAAGCTACGTCATAAATGCTCTGTCCAAGAAGTGTTCATAAATACTGGGATTAACACTTAAGCTCTATCTATACCACGCAAATGTGTATTTTCAGAAATCCTAGAACCTCTGCAAAGTACACTAACATTCCTTGATGCAAGTGGGTCTACCTTTGAAGACAACAGTCGCCCAACACAAGAACAGCCTTTGCAAAACATACTAGAGAAACTTATGATTGGACTACAAAGCAAAGAAAACAACTCAACCAGCATTCAAGGCTTAAGCTTCGCCAACTCCCAATTGACATCCATTCCTTACAAAGCTTTGTATATTGTCAGAAGATCTCTACAATATCTATCACTATCAAGAAATAATATCGATACTTTAAACTTGAGGTATGTATTTTTTGAACATATTTTACAATTTCATTGACATAAAACACATAGGTACGTGATTCAACCTAATTATAATGTTACTGTAGAGGCTGATAATGTTAACACCATTAGAAAATTAATTTAGCATAAGGTAAGGAGATTCCTGAAATTACAAAAGAATATTCTCCATACATAAACACAAACCGGAACCAAAATATCTCGAAAACAACGCATTGCAGAAAAAAATGTTTTAAACCCAAGTCGTTTGGTTCTGAGGGGGACGTAAGGTGATGAGGTTGATATGACCTTGGGTGGAGTTGCTAATGTGACGTTAAGGTCACTTTTAGTGTTTATTAATGAGACTACCTATTTTTTATTACATATTTGAATGTGGGGAAAGCCAGGCCTCCCCCGTGGTTCGAATTCCACATTAAACTGTAGGTCCACATTAGTGTAAGTGCGTATAACCTGAACGGGTAGTATGACGTGGTGCTAATAATAATAATAATAATAATAATAATAATAATAATAATAATGATGATGATGATGATGATGATAATAATAATAATACATATTCCTGTAGATCATGTTGTGCCAGTTTCAAAATGCTAGTTTTAAGCTAAGCGTCTTATTTAGCATATCATTTTTATAAGAAAAATCTTTAATTTCAGTATGGCTGATCCAAAATGGCGGATAAAACTTACAAATTAAGTCCTAGAGAGCTTAAATTTTATCTAGTTGTTATATAGCAGTGATGGCAAAGCTATTTCCTGCTAGTGTGCCACTTGAGGACTAAGTGAATTTTTAACTTGTCTAGTGTGCTACTACTTATTTGCGTTTATTAATGAGTTTTTAAAAATAAAAAATTGTTGATTATTATGAAATGTAATTAATTACTTAATTCAAATTGTAAATATTTTATCTAAAAAAGGAAAATTCATTATATTGTCAGAGTCTCTTATGCAATTTTAGTTTCAATAACTTAAAGTAAAAACATTGACAGTAACACCTTCAGTGGAAAAGAGATAATAAATTTTTTATTGTTATTATTATGTGTTTGTCTTATGACAGGTCTATTCCTTTGGTCAGTTAACGTAGAACAAAAATGCGCCTTGCTCTCTACCTCCTCTTTCAGCTCCCAGAATGTTCAACCTTCTTTCAAGTCATCCAATATTTGAATCTTCGTTCCCAAACTTTTTTTTACTTCAACCTTGCCTTCAATGACGTCATGCAGAAGACCGTTCCTCCTAAGAATGTGTATGATCCGAATTACTTTGAACCAAAGAATCACATCCAAAATGGTTCTCTTTTCACCCACTCATCATAGGACTTCTCAGTTTGTCACCCTGTCTGTCCACCTGATCTTCTCAAGTCTTCTCCAGCACCCCATTTCAAAGCTCTGAAAGTAATTATTTTCCATCATCCTGAGATTCCAAGTTTGTTCTCCATTCAGCGCGATACTCCAAATGTAGCATTTCATCACTTTCTTCCTAAGTTTCAAACTCAACTTGCTAGTTAGCATTAATCTCTTCATGTTGAAAGTTTCCTTGGCAAGGGTGATCCTGACCTAATATTTTTAAATCAAAAACATAGACTATATAATATTTTCCATGTTAGTTTGAAACTTGTATTCTGCTATCCAAGATATTTAACGTTGGGCGCGCGTGACCTGGGAGGGTCACGGGGGCTAGTCACACGTCACCGTGCGAACCAAGAGTTCTTTTTAAGATATTGGGGTATGTTGCAGGTTAAATATGAATTAAAATACTCGCAGATCAGCCAAGGTTTTGTTTATTAAAAACACCACTCAAAAACATTCACAGAATTAAATATACAGCTAAGCAATTCAACAAATTAGGTAGTCAAAGTAATTATATAAATTAATAAACCAATAAGGACATAATAAGTAGAATAACGCTGAATAAGTTATAGCTAAGCAGTTCACTGAGCTAAGTAATACTAGTAATTGTCTTTAAATTAATAAACAAATGAAAACACATAAATAAAATCACACTGGATTAATTATAACTAAACACTTCACTGACTCAGGTAATATAGGCAATTGTTTGTGAATCATACACAAATGAAAACACATAAAATAGAAATACATCAAATCAAGTAAACAGTTTGTTAACAAAAATACTGAATAACTAGTTAAATATCCAGATAACAGTTTCTTAAAACGTTCGTTCACGGTAAAATTTACTTTCAAGTTTCAATGTTAAAGACATTCACGGCACACCGCCACAGGTCCCCGCGCCGTACACACTACACCGGCAGGCGCCACACGAACACTGGACTCGCTGGTCCACTCCCGGACTAACTGGTTGAGAACCAAGAATTGAGCACACCTGGCAATCTCTCAGCGTGTATATATAGGGGTGGTGACAGCTAAGGGTGTGGAACCCTCCACTTCTAGAATTAAAAGGCCAGAATAAAAAGGACCCAGACCCCTCCAGTTGTGTCTCCGTCCTCCCCCCTATCCCCTATAATCCCATAGTCAAGTGAAAAGGCCTTTGCCTACCTTCCAGACAAGGAGGGAGACAGCGAGAACAAGGAGCGCAGTCAGGGTAAACAATGAGAGCGCACCAGTCCCGCTGTTAAACACTAATCTTGTTACAATATATATGGTTTATAGTGTGTTGCTTTCAACAACACACAAGATGCACTTAAAGCACGAGCCAAGATGATTTCTAGTCGTTGACTTTAAATAAATTTATTTAAACATTGTATGAAATGGCAAACACGTGGATGTCGAAATATTGACCTCAAAAAAAATAATACCATGATGGGAAAAGTTTTATTTTGTTTTTATTTTTTTAAATGTCGGCGTACCACGCGAATCGTGTTCGTGTGCTACCCATTGGCACGCATGCCATACTTTTGCCATCCTTGTTATAGGGCATGCCACTAATAGAAAAAATATTTTTCTTGTATGCTAGAAAATCTAAATTTTCACTGTTTTCTGATAATATTACCACCCTAAGCCAGATTTACCAATCCCAAGATCCCATAGACTACTCATGCTAAAAACGCTAGATCTGGCCAAATATAAGATTCACAGATCCGAGATTGTCCTGAAAATCTCAGATAACTTATGGTAAATTTCAGATCTTGACAGATCTGGTCAACCTTGAATCTGGACAATCTGCCAGTATAATCCTACATATATAGCTATTATTCATTTTATAATGAGTACTTCTTAAAACACTACACTAGTCCTGAGTAATTCATATTTCCTTAGTTTGATTTTTGTGTACCAAAGGTATTTATGCTTAGAAGTCACCATCATAATGAACACCTTCCAGCCATTAGCTGGCTCCGTTTGGTACGTAAGCCACTCCACCACTTCCTTTCCTCCCACCGTCTCTCTCCCTCCACTGTGGACCAGTCCTCTCATCTCTCCCCCACACTGTTCCTTACTTTCTTTAGCCATCTGTCCCTTGGTCTCCTTCTCGGCCTCATACCCCTCAACATTCTCCTGGGCATCCTTTCTCTCTCCAATCTTCTCACATGGCCATACCACTTTAGTCGTGCCTTCTCTAACTTGTCCTAGACTTTTCCTTAACTATTCATCTTACTATCTCTTTTCTCATCCTTCCTTATACTTTCTCATCCTATAAAATTTTGTCACGCCGATCTTGCTTCTCATAAATCTCATTTCACTCGCCTGAATCCTACATAGGAACTATGCTTAGAAGTGTTTATTTTAATCTGTATACCTTATATCAGTATTTCTCAAATTGTGGTCTACGGTGGCCTATCGAATGATCCGCAGGATCCCAGGAAATTTAGTAAATTAAAATCCATTGCCCCCATTATCACTCCCACCCAATCCCTTGACCCGACACTACTAAGTAAAGATTTATCCTGGCGCTCCCTCCCCCCCCCCTCCAAACTATGTTATGTCACTTTTAACTTCCAGAGTGAATCTCATCATGTCATAGGGAAGCTTTTGTAACATTAAAACAGGGACTCAGATTTAACAGTACTCAGACTTGGAAGGTATAAGCATGTTTACTGACTGTTAAAACATGAAAAATAAGATTATTTCTTAACATTAGAATCTAAGAGTAAGATCTGTGTTACGTAACATTGTGATGTACATATGTTACAACACAACAATTTTGTAAGCGATTTTGTGAATAGTTTGACCCAAATATGATACCCAATAGTTCTCCCTCACGAATATTTTAATCAGCGGTGCCTGGTGATTGTGTTAGATTGGAGTTATTAAATCTAAGTGCAAGGGTAGCGTTGAGGTTTATAGAGACAACTTTTGAGTTTTTAAGAATAGTAAGAAATATAAATTAAATTCTTAAAATTGAAAAATGACAGCTGGACATGGGAGTCAAACCAGGGACTTTTGGCTTAGCACGCCAATGTTCTTACCTCATTCAGGAATCGTCAGGTGTCCAGGGTAATTCTTCGATCATATTTTAAGGCAGAGTCTGTTATGGACGTGTGGATATCGTCAGTTACATATGTGTAATCAACTTCACGAGCTATCAGATAACACATCCACCTTCGACTCAGTAAGGCCTTACGTTGCCAATATTACAATGTCAATGTACGGATGCGCTTATCACGATGGATTAAATAGCAAAGCTACTATATTTGATAATTACGGTTATAGCCGCAACTAAATACCATATTCTTTAAATTTAAAAATGACACCTGGACACAGGAATCGAACCCGAGACCTTTGCTATTTAATCCATCACGATATGCACATTCATACAATTATAATTGTACATTTGGCATAATAAAACCTTACCGAGATGAAGCAAGCACAAATTTAGCAATTGTAAAAGGGAGGGGGACAGATGTATTTAATAAAGAAACATTTCCCCCTCCACCCACGACTAACCCATTCGCCCAGGCTGAGTTCAAGCCCAGCTTCACCCCCATAAGTAATTACCCTGTACTTCCACTACAGTAATTAATATACAACCTCATTGGTCACCACCAAAAACCTAGTTTTCCACTTATATTTATCTTAAAAAATCAAATATTCTAACCTCTGTGCTTCCCCCCCCCACACTTAAATTCGCGCTTGAGTTGAAGGCGGCTGCGTTATCTGATAACGCGTTAGCTTAATTATTCACCCATTTTTAATTGACGAGCTGAGAATGTTTTAAACATGCCTTGTGCAATTGAGGTATAGCGTCAAGCATATTATTTTTATTTGTGATTGTGAAATGAAACCAGCGATACAATTTCACATCCTTTTACAAACAAAGCTCTTGCAATAAAACTAATGTGTATCCTGGAATATAATTTAACTCAGATCGTTAAGTAATAAATACGGGTTTGTTTGTTTTGATATTATAGTTTATTACTATCGTAATCGAAAAAAAATGGGGTGTAGCTGTGTCATGGACACGGCCGTGTGTTGAACGTGAATACGTTTATGTAACGGGTTACATATTTTTAAAAATAAAACATCCTTATTAAATTCACTGTCACTATTTTAAACTAATGTTTTATATACAATCGATAGATTTTTGATCATATATTTTTATTCTAACACCTTATTATATTCACTGCCACTACTTTAAACTAATGTTTTATATACAATCGATAGATTTTTGATAATATTTTTTTTATTCTAACACCTTATTATATTCACTGTCACTACTTTAAACTAATGTTTTATATACAATCGATAAATTTTGACGACAGCTGACGATTAAAACTTAAACAAACATCGTAGCTTCTCCGAGTCAAAAGTTATACTAATTGCAAATCTCGATACGCAGCAAAATAACCTCAAAATGGCGGCGCTTCCCCCTCCACCGCGCGCGATGCGTCACTGTTCTCGCGTATCGTAATGCATTCTTTGATCCTTTAGCTATCCAGTGGTATAATTTAATTTTGGATGTAGAGGATATATTCGAAACTACAACGCCAAACTGTATCCCCCGACTTTGTTATCATTAGGTTTTTTGGATTGCCCCCGTATGGTAGCAAATTTAAAGACTTATTCACGTCAAAAATATGTATGTAAAATTGTAATGTTTTTCTGAACAAAACACAAATATTTTATTAATGCCTTTTTATATTCTACATCTTTCAGAAAATTATTACAAAATTATTTTCATAAGCAACACAATTTTTTTAACACATTAACATCAAGAGAAGAATATTTCTTTTAGTTTCTATAGCTAAGCATAAATAACCATAGGAATGTATTTTTCTACCTAGTACATTTACCTCTAAGCCTTTTGGGAACATCACCTGTTACCCTAGTCTAGCCCACTTCAGTGGATGAATGATCTAAGGCGTTATTCTGGTGTTAGACTAGCCTGCTGATTACGGGGTGGTCGGGGAACAAATCATAGTTGGTTCCACAAAGGGTGATTTTTCCTAAATGGTTTCCTACTCTTCTTCCACGCAAATGCAGGTAGATTACCTCTAAAATACTTTCTTCATCATCCCTACCCCATTTGAGTAATTATCATATAATCGTATAACATGAACAGGTAGTAGGACGCGGTGGTTAAAAAAACTTACTCTTCTCTAAAACACCCCTCCCTAAAGTTTATTTTCTACACAAAGTTAATCTCCGTTTGTCAATAAAAATGCCTTTAGTTCAAGTTAAGTCTAAGAGTAAAAGAATCCATTACCTACTCTCTCTATCACCCTTTTACAGGGCCGTCCCGATTCCGACCAAAACGGCAGCGTTGCTATCTCTTGATACTTATCACTATCATTATTTGTCTTTATTATCATGTACACAATTTCAATCAATCCCAATCAATACCCGTGTTGTAGCGATAAGAATTGAAAGTACGTTTATGACACACACACACAAAAAGAGGAAGTCTGGTAAACATTCATTTGAAAGCGGTGAAAAATTTTACCAAAAGAGACCATTACTTAGCAGTTTAAAGTTATTTATTATTGTATATGTATATGGCCAATCATTGATCGGGATGTTATAATTATTTATTTAATTCCAGGTATAATCACCCAATTTAAAAATAAATTGTTAGTCGGCTCTTTTATATATATTCTCATTATAGTTGTCACCATTAGTGAGTACCCCTAAACCCTTTTTTATTTGCTCCCATGTTGAATCTAGTGTAGCTACCCCCCACCCCGGTACCGTGGGCCTAACGTGTCAGGCTGGGCTTTGTGGGATGGATAGGTAGTGGCAAATAATTGTGTGGTTCCTATAATCTGGTTTATTGAAATATATTAACTAAGCTAACACTGTTTAATGTGATGTAGGATTTAAAACTAATTAATACGGTAGAGTTTGTAAAACGGTACTCGTTCTGTCAATGTCCCTACTCAGCCATCCATGTCCTGACTTATCTTTGACACTGTAACTCTAGCTGGTATCGAACATCTGACCTTCCTGCGCTGTTCTGTTACTATCGAGCACTGACTTCTATGATGGGTTGGGGCGTCCTCCACTGTGCAGAACAGAGACTCAAACTGCAGGATATTCTCCCCAAAATTTGATTAGACTTGGTAGTTAAGTATGTGAGCACTTTGGACTGCACTAGGCTCATTTTTGTCTGCCTAGACACAACCGTATCATGATTTTTTTAATTAGAGAAAGACATTTCCACATTTACCATTTTAGAGAAGACATGTTAGGCTCTCAAAAAAGGCACAAAAAAATTGGGGTGTGGCTGTGACATGGACACGGCCGTGTGTTGTACGTGAATAGGTTTATGTAACGGGTTATATATTTTTTTAAATAAAATATCTTTTTTATATTCACTGTCACTACTTTAAACTAATGTTTTATATACAATCGATACATTTTTGATAATATGTTTTTTTATTCTAACACCTTATTATATTCACTGCCACTACTTTAAACTAATGTTTTATATACAATCGATAGATTTTTGATAATATTTTTTTTATTCTAACACCTTATTATATTCACTGTCACTACTTTAAACTAATGTTTTATATACAATCGATACATTTTTGATAATATGTTTTTTTATTCTAACACCTTATTATATTCACTGCCACTACTTTAAACTAATGTTTTATATACAATCGATAGATTTTTGATAATATTTTTTTTATTCTAACACCTTATTATATTCACTGTCACTACTTTAAACTAATGTTTTATTGACAATCGATAGATTTTGACGACAGCTGACGATTAAAACTTAAACGAACATCGTAGCTTCTCCGAGTCAAAAGTTATACTAATAAATCTCGATACGCAGCAAAATAACCTCAAAATGGCGGCGCTTCCCCCTCCACCACGCGCGATGCGTCACTGTTCTCGCGTATGGTAATGCATTCTTTGATCCTTTAGCTATCCAGTGGTATAATTTAATTTTGGATGTAGAAGATAGATTCGAAACTACAACGTCAAACTGTATCACCCGATTTTGTTATCATTAGGTTTTTTGGATTGCCCCTGTATGGTAGAAAATTTAAAGACGTATTCACGTCAAAAGTAATTAATGGGTTTGTTCAAATGATACTTAATTGTGGTCAAATTCGGTAAATTTAATGATAAAACCACATTTTCAGAAACTTGTAAAACAGAAAAACCAACAACTGGAAATTTGTTTGATAAAAACTTCGGGAAAGTTTATTTTTATATATTAAGAAATTAAGACATAATGGTTCCAGTAGTGGGTGAAATGAAAGTTCCAGACCACTTTTCTCCCATAAGGTTAACATTGATCCTCCACACGAGAATGTGGAGAATCACATTCTCGTATGGAGGATCACTTTATCCCATAAGAATAAGAATTATCCTCCACATTACGAAGATTCTTCCACAATGATCCTTCGCATAGAACTGGTAGGTCACTTTCCCACATAAGAAAAGCATTGATCAGTGGCGGATCGGGAAATATTATTTTGAGGGTTAACCATATTTTAAAGTTTTAGCATTGATCCTCCACATTACGAAGTTGTGTCACTTTCTCCCACATTGACCCTGCGCATAGGCCCGGTGGGTCACTTTCCTACATAAGGAAAGCAAGGATCAGTGGCGTATCGGGAAATATTATTTTGGGGGTTAACTATATTTTCGAGTTTTAGCATTGATCCTCCACATTACGAAGTTGGGTCACTTTATCCCACATTGATCCCTTGCATAGAGCCAGTGGGTCACTTTCCCAGATAAGCAGAGCATTGAACAGTGGCGGATCGGGAAATATTATTTTGGTGGTTAACCATATTTTAGAGATTTAGCATTGATCCTCCACAT
>CABFOV010007923.1:0-25926 GCA_902141375.1 Timema poppense
CTCCCTTCCACCATCACGTCATAGCCAGCACTGCAAGAGCAACAGTGTTCTCTCTACCTGGCAGTCCCGCCTTCCTCCCCACCACCCTCCTATGTGTGCAGGTGCACAACAGCCAAACACCACATTGCTGGCACTGTGAAGCACACAGTTCCATACAAAGATTTTTGTATCTTTTTCATAAACTGTGGGATGGCTACTGAAGTACTGACATTAAGCTTAGGGAATATATATTGTACTACAAAAATAAAGAAAGAATTAAAGAAAAAAGGACTCATTATATTAAATGTTATCGATAATATCNGATTTCATTATATTAAATGTTATTGATAATATCAAGTGGAAATAGGGGGTGCTGCAGTCCTGCAGTACCTATACACGAGCCACCACTGGACCTCAATGCCTCCATCATCTTTGTACATTTTTACTAAATTGCTCGAGTGGTCTTCACACAAAATCAAAGGATGATTTCCACATTTAGACACAATTTGCAATGTTTCTTAACATTCATTTGTTACCTCTGGATAGTAAAGCTGCGGCCATGTCTGGAGACACTCGGTTATTGACATCAATATACATGAGGTATACGAGATAAACAACCATCTTAGATAGTTCTTTTGAATGAGTCAACAGTTATACCAGAAACTGTGCCACACTCCCACTTCCATTGCTCAGAAAATACTCTGACCAGGATTATACAAAACAAATTAATTAGAATTGATGTGAAGCATTGAATCATTTGTGTTGGATCAAATTTTAATATGGTTTCTCCGGACATTGATAAACTATTAATGCCAAGCATCCTATATAATATATATACAAACTGTGATTTAAATAATATATGTGCACCTATTCCTGCATCTCCATACTAATTATTACTAGAATCGCCATGGAACAAATTATCCCTTCTTTTGATCATATCACAGGGCTAACTTTTATCTACCATAAACTGAGAATAAATTCTTCGTAAAATGAGTAGAGTGCCATGGAAGGTCAACATTATGTAAAATCTAAAGGTTGAAACCACTTTCTTGCTAAACTATTGACAGGAGTCTTAGCCACACCCTTATCCTAATCATACACACTCCTAAGATTCACTTATACAGGATTTTCAACTACAATTTACCTTGTTAATTTTTTTATTTTTATTTGGAAGAAGGTACAGGAACACACAATATGGCTTTTACAACGAAAATAGCTCATTTCATACTTTACATTGCTGCCACTGGACAAAGAGGTAATGGCTGCCTCTTGAAGAAAATTGATCGTTATGCCCAATCTCCCCAACTTAAGTTTCATTCTAACGGAACTCATAAGGAGGGAGTATGAAACGCGCTACACATTTTCCTTAAAAAGACATCAAAAAATTCAAAAGGGAGTAAAAGTAAATTGGTAAAGAATAATATTATTCTTTTAGGAATCATGTAGTTCCATATAATATCGTTCTTTATGGTTTGTGTATTTTTAATGTGTCTTTATATAAAAAGTAATATTTATGAAAATTTAAAACCATGTGTAACTGTGAGTTTGAAAAAGTGGGAAGTGTAAAAGTGTTAGTAGAAGGTTGTGTGTTTCTATCTAGGCCTAACCTAACTATTCTTTCAGTTTGGTTTCCCATCAATTACTTACTTTACATTATTGTACAGTGTTTATACTCTGTATTATGATCAAAATGAAGTAATTGCTGACAGATTACTATTCTAAATTAACAAGGACAATAAAGATATATTATGATTGATATTTTAACTAGTCAGTGATATTGAGCCTTTTTATCCTTCCTTTACCAACATTGTAATCTAGGGTCTTTATTTTAGATCCCATCTAGGAAATATTGGTACATAAAGCTGTTTACATTAAAAGTTGTCTCACAACATTATATTAACAGATAAAAGTCATAGACATCATCATTCCATATAATAATTACAGCCTTCATGCTTGCCTATATCTCTTAAAGGAAAACCCCTTTTCGTTTTTTGAGGTAATTTGTAATATATATTTGAAAGAAGGTAAGTTCTGATAGAATGAAACCTAGTTCGGGGGATTGAGAGGTGACGGATCAATTTTCTTAAAGAGGCAGCCATTACCTCTTTGTTCAATATAAAGTGTGATCTGTGTTCTTTTCATTGTGGACGCCATATTGTGTTTGTTCCCTTTTATAAGCCTTCTTGCCTAGTAGTTTGGTGACAATTTAAAACTTATTTGAACTCCATACAAGCGATTATAATTTTGTTGTTGTCCTGCCTTTTACTATTTCATACTATATTGTGTAAGTCCTTAGTTGAAAAAACAACCCACTAAACTTTCCTTTAAAATCAATTTGAAATAGTATAAATAAAGTTACAATTAAACTATACATAATTTAAGATAATGTTTCATAAGTTCATGACTGTTTTAATTTCATTCTTTTCTAAACCATCATGTAAACTACAGGGATCTGCATTTAGATCTTCAAAAGAGAAACTTAAGGCTACATTTTATTTAAAATAGAGATTTTGAATGTTATTTTATAGTAGTTTTTTCTGCATTTAGATCTTCAAAAGAGAAACTTAAGTCTACATTTTATTTAAAATAGAGATTTTGAATGTTATTTTATAGTAGTTTTTACTGGCGAGGGTTTAATAATTTTATGGGGTTTTCCTTTACGTTATTGTTTCTTTTTTGTCTGATTTTATTTTTATCATTTATTTTAGTTAGGTGAGTTTATTTAGTTAGTGTTTAATTTCAATTATTTCCTGACCGTGCAACAGAAAACTTGCCGCAAGTGAAGACTCAAGTTGTGAAACAGTGATTCGTGGAATTTGGAAACTCTAGTGACTTGAGAGACCTCTGGAATCAAATGACAGTTATATTTTTGTGTAAATTTTAAAAAGGATTAATGTTCTGCTTTAATACTTCATAGTAAATCTTAGAGATGGGACATTTTGAAATAAGAAATATAATAAAATCTAAATAATTAGAATTATATGAAGGTTAAGAGTCCATTAAGGTTCACTGGCCTATAAGAGTAATTGAAATACAAAAATTGCACACACCCTTAAGTAATATTGTGGTATTTATAATATTTGTGTTCTTAAAGGATTGGATTTTCACGTTATAAGCTGGCTTACAATACCTCATTGATGTCAAATGATTTATCCAACGATTCATTCATTTCTCTGACACAAAATAATAATAATAATAATAATAATGTATATTTTCATAATAATCGGATAGTTATGTAGAGCACTTATATCATAGTGTTTGAAAAATGTGTCACTTATTTTAGTGAATATAAAATAATAATAATAATAACTTTATTTTGTTTAGTGTCAAATTAAACTTGAAGCATTCCATTCAATTTACTTTAAAAATTCAAAGTTTGGCCTAAGCTTTTTATTATTTTTTTATTATTTAGTAGACTTTATCATAATTATTTTGTGAAATGAAAACTTCTTCGCTAATTTGTTTTATACCAATGTGGGGGAAATAGTTTCTTAGCTATGTTATGATTTATTTTATGTTTCCACCCTACTTCAAAAGTGCCTTAACCTATTTGGTGCCTTTATATAATAGCCTAGTCATAAAACCTATTTGTCTTAGTATTTTAAAATTAAAATGAAGTTTAAAATATAAAAATATTCAAGCAAAATAATGAATAAATCGATACCATAATTTTCTTACGAATAGACTTTTGGTGCATCTTTTAGAAAATACTGACTTATTTTTTGCAGTCAATATTAATAACATTTTACTATTTTATTTTTTATAGGTATTGATAATATTTATCAAAAGTGACAGCTGAATAACTTGACTTGACATATGAATACGTGAAAGTATGTCTAGTTACTTGCTCTTAGGAATGTCCATTCATAAGAAAATTGGATTATAGTCATGTGATATTATATTAAATTTTTAAAATTTAAACTTGTCAATGGATCAATAAATACTAAGATCTCAGGGAATTAATTTTACAAAAGTATTGAGTAAATACTTAGTTTAAAATATCAATTATGATTTAGATAGATGTTTTGTAGTGGATTTTAATTTTGTTCATCTTTGTATGAACTTATTAGGACAATATTATCTCAGCTCTTATTAAAATAAATTATTTTTCATATTAATGAAATGCAATGAATGAAAAAGTATCTCAAACCTTGGTAAGAAAAAACAAAAAAGAAATTTTACCAAACGCACAAATTAATTATAACTATTAATTAGCACTAACACTAAGAACTGCTGTTTCTCATTTTTTGATGTGTAATTATTTTATATATGGAGGAAAACATATGGAAATATGATTGGTACAAATAGAAAAACCAAAAAATCTAGTAATTTATTATATCATATTGTGGTTAATGCATGTGGGATGTTTTCCTTCTGGTCATAAATATTTACAACTCTAAATTGAATTTGATTTATAAGATTGCAATTTAATACAAATTTTATATCATGTATTTACATACAAACATTGTCTGATTCTAAACTTGAATCATATTTGTTTTATTTTATGTTTGTGGTATTTTAAAGACATGTTAGATTTGTCGCCACTGGATTACTCAAGGGTTAGATTGAATAGGTTAAGCAGAGGATAGGTAATAGTTGTGGCAGATAGCTTTTTTTAGAATCTTAGCAAGTTAGGCTTACATGTCTTCTAAGGCCTTTTGCCCACGAAGCTACCCAAATAATACTAAAAAGTGATGCAAGTAAAATCTAAATTACAACCCAGTAGTTTGAGAGTCACCGCTAATTTATTTCAATAATAGTCCGCTCACGAGGCTACTGTTAACCAACCAATTTGTATGTTTATGATTAGCTGCTGGTAACTCAATATACATTTGAATCGGGAATTTTAGGAAATGATCAGGGAAAATCACTGAAAAAGTCAGGAATTTCAATAAGCAAGTTGATTAGACACCATTATATTATAATAACTCTGGGATTTAGATTTAGATTTGTTGCATATTTGAATTTAAAAACCAATGAAGTTGACCAAAAACATGTAGGTAAATAATTGTTTAGAATGTTTTCTAAAATGTTAAATAACTTAATATTTTTAGACATATGATTGCAAAGAAAATAAACCTATTCATATTTTACATTTACTATTTTACAAACACAAAACTCTCTGATGTAATTTGTAAAAATTACTATAAATGGCTTACAATAATTATTTATCTTGTGATATTATTTTTGTGCAGTAAAGTACTTTTTTTCTCTTTGTGTATTTGGTTTTTATGTTCCTAAATTTAATTAGAATAGCTGTGTGCTTTGGATTGTATCTATTTAACCACTAATGTATATATTGCGCAGTAGGAAAAAAAAGTTTTAATTTCCTTAGTTAATAATTTAATAGTTTAAATATTTATTTTCTAAAAAAATAGCAATATTTGTTTATATTTTCTTGTTTATATTATGTTTGTAAGATATAAAAGCAAAGTTTTTAAGTTTTTCAGACTTCAGCTTTATTTATCATGTACAATATAAAATTAGTTTTGATTTGAGTCTTAAAAATCTTGATTTTTCAAAAACTCTTTGGTTTCTTTAAATAAATGTCAAACAATTTCAACAACAATCCAAATATTTTTACTTTCTGCTACTGTTTTAAATATATGCTTTAACTAAGGTCTATAACACTATTTAATTTTTAAATTAAATTATGTAATACAGCTGGTGCTTTGAGGGACCACAAATGAGCTTAATATTGATTAAACTCAAGAGGGATATTTGAAACTATTTTTACTATACAATACTTTTCAATATTTTTTTTGTTGTAAATATTTTTATTTTGTTTTTTTATATAAACATTAATTCATGTTGATTCTGTACTTGATTGTTGGCATTTAAAAAAAAATACATTTCCTTGCAAGTTAAATTATTTTTGCTTTATTTGTATTTATTGTGCCACTTCATTTAGCCACAAATGTTGGTTCCAGGGACAATATTTATCTCTGATATTCAGTGTTTGTGAAGTATAGGAGAGTTAAAATGTTCAAATCCAATTTAATTAAGTTGACTGCGTATAACCTGAACTGGTAGTAATACGCGGTGATGATGATAATAATAATTAAAGTTGACAGTGTCCCCACCCCCAAAAAGGAAGAAAAATCAATCAATTCAGTGTGATAGGAATTTTCAGACTTTTGCAATGATTTATGAATTATGAAGTGTAAACTAATAGCTTTATCTTCTAGTGCATGTGATTTTTCGAATATTGCCATCACAGTTGTCTTTAATATTTCAAGAATTTAGTAGGAAATAAGTGAAATTATAAATTATAAAAATAAAATTAAAGCTCTGCTTGTAAAATAACGGGAAAAACACTATTTTTAGGTTTGAGAAATTCAAACTTAGGTAGTTTCAATATCCATAAAGTGTATTAACACTTAGTTGAGCTATTAAAATTAAATCTTATCATTCAATTAAATACATATTCTTAAAACATGACAAGTCTAAACTATTTTTTTAAATATATTATGTTATAACAAGTTTTTCACTAAATGCCAGTTACCTAGAGTCAAATTCCAATAACCAACATTTTAACTTCTTTTTTTTTATCAAAAATTGTATCGTAAGGCATTTAAAAATTCATAATTTGACAGAAATTTCCAAATTTACATCCATTATTTTTCACAGCCTATGGTTTGGGTCACTTTTTTATTCAAACCATATATTTTACACTACTGGATGGCTAGTCCTATGCCTTATAATCTAACTTAAGACCAGGACAGGCACAACATCCAGTCCCCAGTTGTTTATTTATCAATGTGAAAGGGTAAACCCATATTTTTATCAATTACAAATTTTCGGTCATGTTGGGAATTGAACAACTTAACTAAGGAAGACATTTCCAAAGTGAGTTGACATAAATGGGAATTTATTATTTTATAATATAGATTGCTTCAACACTTTGGTGACAGGAGATAATATTGTAACTAATTGATATATCCAATTTAAATTGTTCATTAATCATTACAATTCTCACTCTAAATAAATTATTTCTTATATTTAGTTTCACCATTCACTGAACACTCGGACCTTTTATTCTCAAGTGTTTTCATAAACACACTGCATATTATATACTTTTTTTTTAAAAAAAAAGGTGTGATTTATGTGTTGTATTGTGATGATTTATTTGTAACATGTTCACTACCCCATCATTTCTTTATTTTTAGCGGGGAGTCGAACTATAATTTTTATCGGTTCTGGTTCTTGTTTTCTAAACAAACATTTTAAAGGTTACAGTTAGAGCACAATAAATGTTATAGCGTCTTTCTATCCGTTCGGGCTCCGTTGATGTACTAATTTCGATAATGGTGTTTAACTAATTAGGAAGGTTATATTTTTATATTTAGAGGATGTGTATTCTCATTTGCATGGGAGGGAAGTTGAAAACCACTTTGGAAGTAACACGCTGAATCAAAAGTATTGCTAGATAAAAAAAAAAATTATATCGTACCTTAATAACAATAGTGCATCCACCTAATTTGCATCTTAATATGTCACCATCAATCCCAAAGTCAAAATCTTCTGAACTAGGTTTATTTAATGTGCCCCATCAATAATATTATTAAAACCACTTATTAAAAAAAAAAATCGCCTCTGCATTGTACACAAGGAACACATTTACTGAGCTACTTCTTAATTTAAATTTGAGTGGAAGAATTTAAAGTTTGAATTTTGCCACCCTCCATCTCCGTTTTCCCGCTATTATAAAAATAAGCTGTTCAACTAACTGCCAGATTATCAGTTTTCACTTCCAGGAACTAACTAGGCTTGTCCAATAGAGATGACTTCTTAATTTCAGTATTTCACCTTCTAAGGAAGCTGCTGTTTATCAAAGCTAAATACATCTTCTTAAACCTCTAGCAAAACATTAAAGTGAGAAGACGGTGAACAATGTGACAATAATTACATTCCTGTGGAATTTAAACTCATTAGTGGTTCATTAATTCTTTTCTAATCATTTTAGAAAAGAGGTTTCAAACAAAGTAATAAACTAAAATATATCAATCGCTTTCATAACTTACTGAGAAAGGGGAAAACACCACTTTTCAAAATTAAACTAAGCTTAGGAAAGAAAAAAAATGTGCTCAACTTATCAAAATTATATACATTTCTGTAAAACTATGAACCTTTAAGAACCTTTTAGAATCTTTATGACTCTAAAATTATCTAACGGTTCCAATTATGGTTCCGGTTCTTCAGAATAGGGTTTATAGGGTTCCGATTTCAGTGCCTTAAAAATAGTTGTTAATGTCAGTTATCAGTTCATGTTCTGGCTACACTCCCATCAGTTCATGTTCTGGCTACACTCCCATCAGTTCATGTTCTGGCTACACTCCCATCAGTTCATGTTCCGGCTACACTCCCTGATTTTTAGCTTACACAACATTTTTTATTTACTGATCATTATTAAGCTTGGTGAAATTTATGTTTGGCAAACCCTTAAAAACAACGCCACCTCACCCCCATGCTTCCCTTCAGACCACATCTTACTATGCATTCAGATTAGTACAAATATATTAATTTTGCTAATGAATTAAGAAAGAGGAAGGTATCAATTGAGTAAATATGCTTGCATTAGCTTGGAGGGAGAGGGGTGAACCATTACAAAAAACAATCTTCAGTAAACCAGAGGGATTTAAAACCCAATCTACCCATCTGTGGCAAATGAGAGTGACTTGTTAGACTGTGTGACCATTAATGCAAGTAACAACCTTAAAAGTTGAGATTTTAAAGAAAAACATATCTTGGTTTCTTAATTTATTTTAAGTATATTCTCTAATGGTTCTAATTATAGTATGGAATTACGCTCTCTCACAGTTCAAATCTCAGTCATGTGTCTAAAGGTTGTTTTCCCATACTCTTCCCATAATAATAATAATAATAATAATAATAATAATAATAATAATATTTAGCACCGCGTCTTACTACCCGTTCAGGTTATATGCTTTTAAGTACTAATTACGCTAATGGATTAGGAATTGGGTAGGTTGACTAAGAGGAAGTGAACCTGCATTTGCGTGAAGGGAGAGGTGAAAACCATTTAGGGAAAACCACCCCCAGTTCACCCGACTGAGATTCAAACCTCGATCTCCCCGTCCTCAGCAGTCGAGCTCAACACAACAAGCTCGTTAGCCAACTATGCCACCGAGGTGGGTCTTCCCATATTGAAGTGTGTATTCTCTCAAACTATTGTCTTCATCCCTTTTTCCTAGATTAGGCTTTTTTTTACATCCATTACTATTTCCAACCTATGGCTTGGGTCAGTTTTTTTTATTCAAGGCTTATATTTTCCACTACCTGCTTGCTAGTCCTGTCCTAGCTTCATATGCCTTATAATCTATCTTAAGACCCATATGTTCACCAATGAAAACTTTTTGGCCATGCTGGGAATCAAACTAAAATGTTGAATTTATAAATAATAATAATAGCCACCATTGTAGTTGAATTATGTTTACCTTGTTAGTGTTTTATTTTAATTTAATTTTATGCCAAAATAAAATCTCATGTTTTTCTTCACTATTACTACAGTCAAACTTGGTTATAACAGCCTCGGCTATTCCGTCTACTCTGGCGTAGCGCCGTTTTTTCAGCAGTCCGGTCAAACTGTCATCTACTAATGTTATGATAACCTCTGTTTTAGCGTCACTACCACTCGGTTGTAGCGTCAAAAACTTTTTAGATATTTAACTTTAAATTGTATTTAAATTTACATATATGTAAAACAAACCAACTGAAAATAATAGCCAATTCCTATAAAGGTCTATTTTATAGCAAGCTGGGAGTGTACTGGTCATACACTGTGCTGGTCTAATAATATACTAAATGGCAAAACAAATTCGTGGAGAGAATTGGGGGAGGAGTGGGACTGTGGGTGCATCAAGGTCAAAATGAAGAGAAGACTAACCCTCCTTCAGTGTCACTGAGCTGACTGAAATTGTCTCGCACCTCTAAGGCCAAGGTTTTTTGTGTGTTTTATAAGTTTAACGTTAGTTTTGGTAGTCATTGTATAGTCATTATGTGGTTATTATATGTAGCCTTACATTTTTTATAATCATGCCAAGTTGTAGTGCAAAAAGAAAAGTTCTGTCTATTCAAGAGAAAGTACGTGTCATTAGATCATGTGAAAATGGTTGGAAAAACAATTTTAAAGGTATTTAAAAAAGATGATGAAAAAATTAAACTAGGAAATGTGAACATACTGATGTGGATGCAACATTTTTGAAGTGGTTAAAACAGTGTCAAAGTTCAGATATTTCTGTGTGTGAAAGAAAAGGCTACATAATTTGGAAAACAGTTTATTATTGAATTTACATGCTTCAACGAATGGCTGGATTGTTTTAAAGCCTGACAGTCAATTTTCTTTACTAAAATTTGTGGTGAGGCATAAAGCGTGGATCTAAACGTTACAGGCGATTGGGTACCTATCACTTGGTCAGACCTTAGACGATCATATAACGAGGAAGACATATTTAATGGAGACGAAACAGGATTTTTTTTAATAAGTTAACACCATATAAGATTCTCAAATTTAAAAACTAAATATATATTGGTGGGAAGTTTTCTAGTCAAAAGAGTTACAGCTTTTGTTTTTGCAAACATGATTGGAACCGAAAAAAGGAAACTTCTAGTTATTGGGAAAAGTCTGCATCCTAGGTGTTTTAAACACATTAAAAAAACTTCCCGTAAGCTACACTGCCAACCAAAAAGTGTGGATGATGTTTAGTATTTCCTGCAACCTATGGATCATGGTGTCACTACCGCAAGCAACTTTTAAAAACAATTATTTTTTTTATGGACACGGCGAAACCTGTAACAATTTCTGTGTTAGATGCAATAAAATTCCTGGACGACGCTTGGCAGAGTAACACAACAGATGATAGCAAAATTGCTTTAGTAAAGCACAACTCACACACACTAATTTACCCGATGATGATGTTGATGAAGAAGAAAGGTAAGACGACCTACCACTCTAAAAACAAATTAATCAATTCAATGTGAAAGAATTTGGAAATAAGCCTGATTCCTATGTTTCAGTGGATGATCACGTAGAAACATTTCTAATGTTGAGTGATTCAGAAATGATTGCCGAAGTAAAAAAACACAGAGGCAGAAGATATGCTGAAGAAGAGACCAAACAAGTGGAAGAGGACGACATTGTTGGTCCAACATTACAGGAAGCAATGAGAGCAGCTGAAACTCTTCTTCAGAGAGGGAGAGACGTCTGCCTATGTTGTGAATTCAATGCAGCAGCTATACAACACAACAGAAAGTAGAGCTCAAAAGAAAATTACAGATTACTGCGGGCAACAGGTCTAAATGTTAGTTATATAGATACAGTACATGTTTTTTTAACACTCTCCATTTATAAATTAAATGCAATTTAAAATTTGTGGAATTTCCTTTCTTACAGGTTATTAAAAGTGTTCTCTTGGTACCTCTTTTATAATGTCACTCTGATCTAACATCAAAATTAGTTTGGCCCCTTCAAGTTCGACTATATAGCAAATTAGTAAAATCACTTATTATTTATATTGACTTGACATCCTGTTCTCACTGACTGAAGGTGATAAGGTGCTTATCATTTTGAAACATAGTTTGGTGGTCTTTAATAAATATTTGCTTGTGTGCTCTTATGCCATTTTGATGGAATATTAGAGAATTAATCACGTCATCTAAGTAAATTTGAGAAAATGGTTGGATTTTATAAATCCACACGAGTCACCTGTAGTGAAAACAGAGAACCACATAATGTGAATTAAAACTGTGTACTCATTTGGGATTGAACTCTGGCCTCCAGAGTGTTGAGACAAGAGGTTAGACAATTGAAATAACACTGCCAATTTATATCAAAAAACCTTTGGACAAATATTCTTCTTTGTTACAGTTTAAAACTCCTTTTATAGTTAGTTGTACAACAACATTATTTAGTTATTAAAGACATTTTGTAGATATATTTTAGTAGAATTTTTAAAAAGATCTTTATTATTAGAATTCCAAACTGACTTGATAGGATTGATATTGTAGGAATTATTAAACATTCTGAATATAATAACTTATATTTTAATGTACACAAATCACTTTTTATCATATAACATTTTAAGATAAACCTCTTTTCACATTTGAAAAACGTTTTGTGTTCAACCCAAGGCTATGGCATCGATATGCCAAGCCTTTGACTCATACTCCTCTAATTTTCTACTGTCAGACTCCGACTCCTTCATAAATGGCTAATGTATATTAATTAGTAATAACAAATGTACCATGGTAAAATATTCAAATACAAACAACCTCATCGGAAGTATCTTTGGCATTGTGAATTTATATTTTAGTAAATTTGTCAGTGGTAATTACAAATATTGGCCCTACAAAATTAAAGATGGTACATAATTAAGATATATTTATCATAATATAGTGTGATAGTATTATAGGTTTCTATTTTGGAGTCGGAGCCAGTATATTTTTACTGACTCCAACTACACCCAAAACTACTTCCATCTCCATGATTCAGACTGCACAACCCTGGTTCAAACATTAATTATTGAACTCATATGTATTTTTGAGCTAGGCTAGTCCAATTCCACCACTTCTTTACTTGAGAACTAAAAAACCAACTTCAATTTTGAAAAAAGTGTATTATTAGAAACTGGAATGCATATTGTTGACATAAAATAAATATATATAAAATTGTTCATGATCAACCAAACTATGAAAAGCAAAAAAACTAACAAAGACACCCTTTCACAAAATCAAAACTGCTCTTTCATTTGCTTTTCATTATCTGGAATTTAATAAAGTCCAAAATTGACACTTTAAAATATATTTCTTTTCAGACTTATTTATTTCGGTTCCATAACTACATACTACTTTATTAATTTTTTTAACTTATTCTCTTAGACACTTGTTGACCTGGGGTTGAACCTAGGTGGCTAAAAGAAGAAAAACTGACATAGCAAACATAGACAAATTACTGCAGTGTATTAGGAAACCAATACCTTTTTTGTTATTTTATTTAATACAAAGCTTAGTGTTGTATTTTACTGTTTATTAGTTATTTATAGGATTTAAAAATAGATAATTGAAACCCAAAATCATTTGACCGGACTTTAAAAATGTTGGTATCAACCCTTCCCAAATTATTGTAATTGTGAAGTGCTGAGCTAATCATCGAAGATTATTTGGAATTGAAAAGTAAAAGTCCATTTTAACTTGATGTTCCGTTGAAATACAGACGACCACAGGTTTTTACACATACATTTATATTAAGCTTTCATAAATACAATTGACTTCAGAGTTCCTGTCTGTTTAATTGAAAACTTGAAAGGAAAAAGTAGAATGTTTTTGTTAAAAATAATTGTGTTCTGGTGGATTGTCAAGAATAATGAACCTACACAGGGTAAGCTGGCCTTATATTGTTTTGATTTAAATTTTTTATTTTACATGCATTATTGTTTCCTGCCTGTGGCTTATGTCATTTTCTTATTCAAGTCATATATTTTCCATTACCGGCTTGTTAGTCCTGCTGTAGCTTCATATAGTTTATAATCTATTTTAAGACTAGGACAGACACAACATCCAGTCCCCGGCTGTTAAGTCATCACTGGGAAAGGGTAAACCCATATTTAACCAATGATACATTTTTCAGCCATGCTGGAAATCAAACCCGGGACCCCTAGCTCAGTAGACAGACACACTACTGACTGAGCTAGGCTGTTGGATTTTGATTTCAAATCTTGTTAGTTAAACTAATCTATTTCATGCTTATTTCATACTAATAAAAAAACATACTACTCAAAATAAAATACTAATACACCCTTTTTTTTACTGTTCAAATTCCTATTTTCTTTTAATTAGCTACTTTTAACATTTTTCTTATTTGTGGTGCATGCGTCTCATGAGAATGAACATTATAAATTTAATTTAATCTAATATATACACACACACAAAAAATTAATACTTAATAGCATACATCATATTTTGTCCTAAAATTACAGCAAGAAAATGATTATCATGCAAACAAATTCTCCACAGCCGCCAATGCATACCATATCAAGTCAGCATCTATTTTATAATACAAAATACTGATTTTTTACTCTCATTTGTGAATCAGAAGGAAAAGGGGTGAAAGGATAGACAAAGATGAAGGCATTTTACTAAACAGACCCAGCCACAGGCTGGAAATAGTTGATGATGATTTGTGAATTTTTAGAAGGTTGTTTACATTTTTCCAACCCCACAGACTAAGTGATTCTTATTTTTGAAAACTCTGATATATATATATATATTGTAACTGAAAGAGATTTGACTCAAAAAATTGATTAAATATTCACAATAGTTTAAAATGCTTAAACAAGATTTGTATGCAAAAATATAATATCACTCAAATATTTTTATTTTACATTCGTTCTCATGAGAGCTGTGTTTTAACAATGTGTTTGTTGAGCAGCGGCGACGTGCGTTTGTTGTTTGCCCTGCAGGGGACAACAAGCCCATCTGGCAAGTAGCGGAGGAACGGGAGGAGAACAAGCACCGGAACAAGGAGAATGTGCCATACGGGGAGTACGGGGGCTGGCACAAGGCAGCCAAAGTGGATTCCCCCACCGTCACCACCACTCTTAAGAACCTTGGTGCTCTCTACCGCCGACAGGGCAAGTACGAGGCTGCTGAAACCCTGGAGGACTGTGCGCTACGGTCGCGCAAAGAGGTAACTGATGCTATCAGCTCACATTTTTAATCATCTTGTGACAAACGGTTCTTGAAATTGCCTTTATTAAAAATGGTGGAAATGTAAAAATTATGGTACAAATAACATTAAAAATACTAACACACATCACAAACATTTTTGAAATCTTTACATGCCATGTTGCTTAGTCATAATCAAGGCCCACATTCTGATAGCGCGACCTTTTTTATGACTAAGCAACATNTTTAACAGACAACATTCATGTGCACATAAACTCTTAATGATCCCCTAATTGTGGAAATTTCTTTTTAATGGGTTTTTTTATTTGGAAGAAAGTATAGGAAAGGTGGACAGAAACATATACAATGGATGAACACAACATGGCTTTTACAATGAAAAGATGAACACAGTTCACACTTTACATTGCTGCCATTGGACAAAAAGCCATGTTGTGTTTGTCCCTTTTATATGTTTCTATCCACCTTTTCTCTACCTTCTTCTAAATATAATACAATTACCTCATAAAGCGAAAAGAGGTTTTCCTTATAGAGATTTAATAGGTTTTTTAGTAATTGAGATAGTAGTGTGGTCATTTTAAATTATTTTTGTATTTTCAAATCATATTTTCAAACTTTGATTATTTTTTTATTTTAATATTGATGATTTGTAAATTCATGAATACTCAAACAAAAGATTTTTCTCCACACAATCATTAAACTGACAATATAATAATGTAAGCTTCAAATTGACTTTAACCTTAGCTATTGCTTCCAAAGCTGATATTTGTAAATCAACATTCATGTTTATTGAAATGTAACAGTTTATTTGCTAAAACTATTTCACTATACTCAGATCTATTTTCATTTAACTTTTAAGGAATGGACATGGGTAGATTTTTTTGGTAATTTTTTGTAATTTGAAGTTACTTATAGTGTCTTAATGTCATAATATTGGTAATTATTTTACCATATTTAGGTAGTTACCTAATTAAAATCCGGCCCCTGTTTACAACTAATAAGTGTGGGGTTATAGTGCTTCATTCGAGGGACTTTAATTATAATATCAGTAAATCTTGATAGCCACATTAGTCTGAAAGTAGGCTAAGTGTCTGATTTAAAGTTCATGTCAAGTGTAATCTTTGCCATTGTCCAGCTCATTTAAACTCTTTCTCAAAACCATTAAATATATGTTAAGGTTTTTTGTTTTTGTTCACTGACTTGGAAAAGGTTTTATATAAGAATTATAATGATATTTATTTTTGTAATAGATTTGAATCCAATTTAAAAAATAATAATCATAAAACAAGCTTTTACATACAATTTAACCTTGTCTAACCAACATTTTACATATAACATACCCGACTTTGACCATGGATTTTGGAGTAATAATTAACTAGCCGCACTTTGGTTGTGTTTTTTTACTAATTTACACTCCTCCCCAGCCAATGTTTGATGTGTTTTTTCTTCTCCTCTTCTTTGCGTTAATCGAATGATAACCTTGTTCTAAATTGCATTAATAACAAAGTAAGTTGGGATGTATCCTTGGTTTGCAGGCTCTAGACATTGTAAAGCAAGCAAAAGTGACGTCGCCGATCCTGATTGAGTTCCGAGAAAAGATGCGTAGCAGTTCCGGCAACAAGGAGCGGACTAGCCGACGTGCTTCCAGAGAGTCCTTGGAGAGCATGCAGTATGACACTGAGGAGGTGAGTGCTTATTGTTTTATTGCTAAACAAGTGGCATGGGTGTAGCAGTACCACTATCTGAGAGGTTTTCCTCATTGAGAGATATAAAATGTATTAAAACTATTTTCATACGTTTACCCATTGGTCTGTAGTTGTTATTTTTAATAGATAACACCAATAATTTAGTAAAATGATTATTATTTTGGATAGCAAAAACACACACTTGCATTTAAAATAATCCTACCAAAATCTTAATATATTAGTATGTGTGCCCACTGGATAACATTGGAATATAAAGATATTTAAATGACACATTGGCACCACTTCTTCGATACAAAGAAAAATAAACTGTTATTAGAGGGCTATTTGATATATTCATACAATAAAACACACACTCTCATGGTCAGGGGTCGCTAAGAGCAATGTTTTAAACTGAACTTACAATCTTGAAAAACACTATAAAGGCCTGTTTTGCAAGCCATCATGTCTAGGGGATGCTTAACATCTGTTGTGCCTGTGTCATCTCAGTTGTTTCCTTTTGAAACGGAGGAAGAAGGATATAGATCTATTACTTTGTTGTCAAATCGAAAAATATACTGATGGCAGGGTTGCCATGCACTTGGAGAACCAGGAAAACATAAGAGATTTTTACTTTCTGGAGGGGAAAAAACCCTAGGAAAATGCACCAAAAAGAGAGATTTGAATATTTATAAATTTTGGGACACTAAACTGCAAACTTTAAATAGAAGTCCCTTGCATGGAAAAAAAAGGAAGCCAAATAAATAATCATGTTGATTTAAATATAATATATCTTATTCCTCCCTCCCCTTTTTTAATCCTTGGAACACAGAGCTGCATAGCAACATTTTAAATATCCCTACCAAAGTCAAATCATTTTGTTCTAAACACGATTGGCATGACCTCTCTCTAGTGACTCTTATGAAAAATGAAATTGCATTCCTCTCTACTTGAATCTAAATTTTATGAGAAAATGGGAATTCCTATTTGAAAACCTGGAAATAGAGAGTTTTGTATTAAGAAAATAGTGGCAACCCTGAGATGAGGAAATGTTGTTATTCCATGAATTTCAGGAGAATACTGATTGTATGTTAACCAAAAGGGAAGAAACAAAGAACTCTTGATATTTTCATTAAAGAGCATTTACTCACCTGCTTCTATGGCTGCATGATCTAATGTCCTATGTTTGTGTTGGACTAGATTGCCAAAGACGGGGAGAATGGGGTTCGATCTCGGTCGGGTGCACTGAGGAGGGTTTTCCTAAGTGATTTGCCACCCTCCCACGAAAATGTGGGTGCACTTCCTCGCAATTAAACCTTCCTGATATCCAAACCATTAGTGTATCTAGTATATAGACATATAACCTGAACGGGTAGTAAAAAAATTACTGACTAGTTTGATATAAATATTTCATATGTTCATATTGTTGTAAAACAGCCCTCAATAGTCGCATATCGAATCAAATTTCTGGGAATGAAAAACTATTTATATAAATAATTATATCTTATGTATGCTAACATGACCATGAATACTAATAAATGGTTCACTTAATTTTAATGAGAGCCCTCTGAAAAGTTTACTTAATTACCAGTTTATTAAACAAGATCTTGAATATGTTCTAGAATCTTTTTCCAAGTAGGTTGTATAATTTGTTTTATTATGTTATAATTGAGTACCATACATGAATATAAGTTATTTAAATAACACCTTGATTTTGAAAAAGAAAAGAAACATTAAACTTGTTTCACAGTCCATTTCTCAGAAAGCTAATCAGTACCAAATATTTAGAATGACACAAATGGTTATTTTAAGGTTGATTATTAATGTAAATTAAAATTTAATATTAATAACATTAGTTATGATTATCTCCTTGCATTCCTTATAAAGACGATACTAGCATTTATGGAGAAAATGTTTAGTGGCCAACATAAGCAAAATATCTACTACATTTATCTCACAGCTTTGAAGATTGACACAACTTTTCAAACATGACAGCTACAGCACACACGAGTTAATGTTTTAGTTTATAATAGTAGGTTTAGTACTTATTTTTTTAATTTGATAGTCTGAATATATTTTGAAAATTAATTTTAGTTTAGAAAAAAAATTGTTATAAAAAAGATTTTAATTATAAATTTCAATTAAATAGATATATAATAACTAATAAATTTCAAATTAAATGCTGTTAATAGTTTGAAAATGTAGAAAAACATACAATTAAAAATAGGGATGTGCGAGAACAATTTTTTCAATTCGAGACAGGAATATATAAAAGTATCGAGATATGAGAATGAGACGAGAAAATGTCATTTAAAAGTACAAAAATGTAAATTATGTTTACTAAAGTAAATATATATTTTATATAGTTCCTTTTTGACATTTGAGCTGGCGTTTGCTTTAGATTGTCTTATAGTTCATTTAAACTCTCGAAATATAGCTCATACACATTTTAAATGCAATTAATAAAATAGTGATAAGTAATTACAATGAACACCATTTATAATTAAATTTTGTTGTGTAAAAGCTTATATTGTTAACGTTTGATATTGAAAAATGTTATTTATAACCAAAACATTTCTTAACAAAGGCTGTTTTTGGAGGGGAAATGCTGCCTATTTTTGGGTTATTATGGTATTTTTGGAAGTATTAAACTCCCGGTTTGGTTTTTTTTTATCTTCTTAGGGCCATTATTTTTGCCTTTTTTTAATTGATCAAATTTTTTAAATTAATTTTTTAACCACAAGTTTTTCTTTTTTTTTCAAATTTACAAGATATCTTTGATTCTCTCACATCCCTAATTAAAAAGACAGAAAAGGATACATTATTTTGTAGGTTTTCCTCTCCCTCCCCTTCAAGGACAGTGGTGCATAACCTTTCAACACCCAAGGGCCACTTTTACAAGGCCACCCCACCTCCCCCTCACTTGCCAAACACACATCTAACTTTTCCAAATTTAACCAATAAGCCTACAAGTTATAGTGAGAAAATTATTCTTGAAAAGCGCACTTATGAGTGATATTAAAATTACATGTTAGAATTAAGATATTAGATTCCAAACTAAACATTTTAATTTGTAAAGAGACACTTTTAAAAAACAAACACAATTGATCTAAGAGTACATTTTTTTTAAAGAATGCACAGATTTACAAAAGAATAAAATAGGCCACCAAACATGTTTACGTTTTATAGTAGGCCTAGTAAGAAACTTGACACTGTTTGTTTTTTATTAATCTGTCAATATCTGGTTCAATGCTAGAAACAGCAATTCTCAAGTTTCCCTCCAAATGTTCATCAGTCAGACGGGAACGACCTCTTGATTTGATCTGTTTCATCACAGAAAATAACTATTCAAATAATAAGTATTTAAAAAATGAGGTGGCCCATTGGCTAGATAATTTTATAATAAAGGAAATTAATAAAACAAAATAAAAAGGAAAAATCAACTAATAAGAGTAAATTTGATGAAGAAAGCTTACCTAGGGAAAGAGGAAAAATGTGGGAAGAGTCCAATGTACAAAGGTGACATCTTCTTCCTTTCTTCTGTCTTCTATAGTAGAAGTAGTCACACACACATTTTAACACAAATAGAATAATATTTCTGCATTGTTGCCTTTATCAAACACAAAGAAGAAGAAAGTATAAATAACACAAACAATGGATTCTTTTTACAGTTTCTTTTAAAAAATTCAAAATGGAGTAATCCATTGTTTGTGTTATTTATACTTTCTTCTTCTTTGTGTTTTATAAAGGCAACAATGCCGAAATATTATTCTATTTGTGTTAAAATGTGTGTGTGACTACTTCTACTATAGAAGACAGAAGAAAGGAAAGGAAGAAGATGTCACCTTTGTGCATTGGACTCTTCCCACATTTTTCCTCTTTCCCTAGGTGGGCTTTCTTCATCAAATCTATTCTTAGTAGTTGATTTTTCCTTTTTCTTTAGTTTAATCAATTTCCTTTATTATAAAATATTCAAATAAGTAGGTGGTTCTGAATAATGTTGCCTTTTTAGAGCATGATTATTCAATACTTCCATGTCCTTAAGCAAGTATTTTTTATAAAAATCCAGTAAAGAAAATTCTGAAAATGTTGTTTTTAATTTAGTCACATTGCAGATTAATTAACTCGATCTGGAAATTGAAATCTCAAATTTTCTCACATCTTAAAACCAACCTTTAGACTCACTAAAAATATAAATCACACACCCAATCATCGCTCTCAAAGTCTGCTACCAGATCCTCACTATGACTTTTTAAAAAGAGAAGTATCTCTTGACGCAGCTCATACACTCTTTTAAGCATTTTTTGCAACACTAAGCACTTGTGCAAAGTAAACAACATCGGCATATTGAGAGTCTAAATCTGACAAGAATTCTCAGATCTGCCTATGAGTGAGTCCTCTAGAATGAAGAAAATGTATTACTTTGACCATTACTTTCATCGCGTGCTCCATATTAATGGTGCCACAGCCCCTTGCTTCTTTCCCACCATGGTTGGTGCCATCCATTGGAATACCATATAATTTTAGGTTCAAATTATACTTTTCCAGGATTTTTTTCACTTCACAATTAATGTTTGAGCCTTTGGATATACCTATCTTTCATAGGAACCAACGCCAGCAATTCCTCTCTAATGTTAAACTTTCTATTAACACCACAGATAAAAATTGAAAGTTGTGCAGTGTCAATGACATCTATGCTTTCATCCATGGCCAATGAAAAGTACTTAATTCTAAACTCTTTCCTTCAATGTTTTTTCAATGTTTGATACCATTGTTTCTGCTCTTTTAGATACTGTCATACTATTAAGACTAATTTTTGAAATAGTAATTTTTTCTCTGGGACAGCTACATTTGCCACTTCTTCCAAAAATTCTTTAACTAGATCTCCATCTTTATATGTCTTCATTTTTTTTTACTAAAATTTTAGATACAACAACATTTGCTTGACTGCAATTTCCGAGTCATCAGTTACTTTTCGAAAAAGATTTTGTTGGATTGTTAATTTACATTGCAATTCTTTTACATTATCCTTCATCATTTTTCAGTCCACGCGTTGTATTAGCCAGCATGTTTTGTATTGTAATGTCTCTTAACGTTGTATTCCTTAATTACACTCACTGTTTCTTTAAATATTAAACACGTTGCGTTGGCGTTATATTCTATGGACAAATAACTCGCACTCCATGTCTCCTGAAACACACGGCACTCGTCAGTCACTTTACACTTTTTTTACAGACATCGTCATAAAATGTTACAAAATTAATTAATCATACCAAGCCAGCTGTTGAACAATAATAATTAATAACGTGCGTATCGGCATCAACCGTCAACTGACTGAACCAAATTACAAGAATTGCTGATACAACTCGCGTAGACAGCATTTCTCCAATATCGTTATCACCAACCTGGATGGCGTAGCATATGCATCAATCGGTTTGTTATTTATTTTGTTATTTTGATAATCTAATTAAGCTAATTTAATTTACAACAAATCAATGGGTGATGCGAAACAAGAAAATTTGATTTTCTAAGCGGGTTTTCAAACACAATTTTATATTATATCGACTCTTAAACACTTTTCTCCTTATCCATCTTGCGGGCCCTATAAAATGAGGTTAAGGGCCGCATGGGGCTCGCGGTTTGTGCACCACTGTCCAAGGGCTTAGTTACCAGAGGAAATTAGGTGACATGTTCCCCTTTAATAAAACAATCTCTTCTCTCCCCCACCTCTGAAATAATGTGTTACGCCCGCCCCCTTTTCCTTCTCCCTCTAAGAATGAACTATTAATAGAATGTAACCTTAATAGACAAACAAACAGTTTGACCTTAGTAAGGTTCCCCATTCTGTGAAGATTTGAAATTTGTATATAATCCTTTGCACACTGTCCCATGCTTAAACCACCTTTTCCCCTATTTTTCATATTCTCAAATTTAATATCCATACCTTACTATTGCTAATTAGGTTATTTGGAATAGAGAGTTAGGATAAATCTTGGTTTAGATTAGTAAAAATACCCAGCACACTTATCCGAGTGATACTGGAGTAGAAATTGTTTGAATAAAAGATTTAAAAAAATCAGTTCTTGTGTTTTTTAGTGTTTTATTTAAACTATTTATGTTCCAGTATCCCTCAGGTAAGTGTGCAGGCTGTCGTCCCTCTTAGTTAAACAATGATTTATATTTAGTTATGTTTTTGTGTGTGAAGCTCATTAAAGGTACAACCCAGTCCATAGTAAATATTGTTCAGGTTGTCCTATTCTGGTGATCTGGTTCAATGCCTGCTTGGTGTTTCTATGACTAGTCTAGCTATGTTGTGATTTGTTTTTTTTATGTGATGTTGGCGTGAGTGAATTGTGTGTCGGTACAACAAAACTTGACCTACACTACACTACACTACATTACTTTAATTGATTGCATTTACTAGGATTATTATACCTCGAAATGTTTACATGAACGTGCATATACTGTAACAACTGTGAGGGTTATGTTTGTGTTTTATTTTTTATTGAAAAAAGTAATTAAAATAATTTTTTAAGGCTTATAAATTAAATTTTAAAATTATGAGAAAGTACTCTTATATATTTTAATTCAGTTAGTTTAGTTCAGTTCTCGTATAGTTTCTCTCAGTATTCTATTCATGACTGACTCAACTCCAAATTATTCAATTTACACTGAAAATATACAAGGGGTGTTCAAAAAGAAACCGAACTTTTGAAATCGCCCGCCAACCGGCAGAGGGAGCACGCTGCGGCTACTGAGTCCACATAGCGGCAGGCTTAGACAGCAAACTGCCATCTACCGTGTTTCGCTCTGACCATTAGTTGGCGAGTTACATCCGTTGAAGTGAGCACGTGCACAAGCTATTCGTCAGATTAGTGCCAAAGTGACAATGAAAGAGCTTGAAGAAGAACAACGTGTGTGTGTGAAAATTTGCTACAAACTTGGCAAAAATTTTACAGAGGCATTTCAATCGCTTAGCCAAGCATACAGGGAGGACTGTGAGTCGAACGCAGTGCTATGAGTGGTTTAAGCATTTTGAACATGGCAGAATGTCGGTCAGTGATAATCCCAAGCCTGGACGATCTTCCACATCAACAGATGACGACCATGTCGAGAAAGTTCGTGTTGTAATTCGTGGAAATCGTCGTTTAACTGTTCGAGAAATTGCTGACGAAGTGGGCATCAGCGTAGGCTCATGCCATCAAATTTTGAGTGACAAACTTGATATGCGCCGTTCAGTGCAAAACTCCTGCCGCATTTGTTGACTGCCGATCAGAAACAGACCCATGTTGAAATCACCCAGGAACTGCTTGCCACTGCCAATGACAATGAAAACTTCCTTAAGTACATAATAACAAGCGATGGGACATGGGTTTATGGCTATGATATTGAAACAAAGGTGCAGTCGTCGCAGTGGGTGGGCAAAGGGTCTCCTGGCCCAAAAAAAGCACGCATGAGTCGGTCAAAGATCAAGGTGATGTTGGTTGTGTTTTTTGACTTCAAAGGCATTGTCCATCAGGAATTTGTACCACGGGGTCAGATGGTAAACAAGGAAGTCTACTAGGGAATTCTAGCGCGTTTGAAGGGTGCTGTGCACAGGAAGAGGCCTGAATTGTGGGAAAACCAGACTTGGATGTTGCATCATGACAATGCGCCGGCTCACGCGTCACTCCTTGTCCACAGCTATCTAGCAAAACATCACACTCCCATAGTGCCCCATCCATCGTATTCTCCGGACCTAGCTCCAGCAGACTTTTTCCTGTTTCCCAAACTTAAGACCATGTTGAAAGGACGTCATTTCCAAACCATAGAGGAGATTCAGGACATTGCGACAAGAGACCTGCGCACCATCCCACAAAGTCTGTTCCAGGAGGCTTTCCAAAAATGGAAGCAACGTTGGGAACAGTGTATTGCCAGAAGAGGGGACTACTTTGAGGGTGACAATGCTTAAAATGTTGTGCAATGAGTAATAAAAATGTTATAGCAAAAGTTTGGTTTCTTTTTGAACACCCCTCGTATTTGGGTGTTATGGGTTGACTTATAGTGTTTTTGAATCAATTATTTTTTATGGTTCTATCTTTCTTTCTACTTCTACAATAATGCTAACATATTTTATGGTATAGTGTGCAATTTAATACCCTTTTGGCCTGATAGGCAGCTATTTTGGTTTTTCACAAAAATCTAAGATATTATCTTATATGAAAATATTAATAAATAATTTTGAAATTTCAGGTCAATATTAGACAAACCTTTTAATCAAGAAAAGTTACTAACATTTTTTTAAATATTACTTTTTAGTAGCATCTTAGAGGTTCTGTCACTCGTAAATTTTGCTATGAAATTGCTTAACCAGAGTTAATAAACTACTAGCAAAATAAAGTGATACTTCGTTACTAGTGTTAGCTTTTAGAATAGGGAAGTTATACTATGTTTCTAGTGCTAGCTCTTAGAAAAAAGAAGTGATCCTATGTTTCTAGTGTTAGCTGTTAGCAAAGTAAAGTTATACTCTGTTTCTAGTGTTAGCTGTTAGCAAAGTAAAGTGATACTCTTGTTTCTAGGGTTAACTGTAGCATAGGTAAGTGGTATTTTGTTTCTAGTGTTAGCTGTTAGCAAAGTAAAGTTATACTCTTTTTCTAGTGTTAGCTGTTAGCAAAGTAAAGTGATACTCTTGTTTCTAGGGTTAACTGTAGCATAGGTAAGTGGTACTATGTTTCTAGTGTTAGCTGTAGCATGGGTAAGTGGTACTATGTTTCTAGTGATAGCTGTTAGCACAGTAAAGTGATACAGTGATAGCTCTTAATAGCAGACACCTTCCGAGATTGAAGACAATACGTCCATTTTTGAAAATATTTCAAATCATAGTATTTGAACACAATGTAATCTAGATGAACCTATACACTGTGGATATTAACTAAACTACAATAATCAAATTACAGCATTGTGGAGTATTATATATGTAATAATTATGACACATGAATAAATATTGTACTTAGCTTACTGTATAGATTGCATAATACGCAAATAAAATTAAATTTGAATAGTAGGTGTTGTGTACTGTAAGCCTATATGTGTACATGATCATAGACTATTCGGTCAAAACTACCCCCACTGAAGGCTTAGAAACCGGGAATGGGTGGCCTACAACCTTGGCTTGGGGTACCTTATTCATTACCATAATAGTATATTTTAGAAACTTTCCCTAAAGGGTGAAGGCAGGACATCCCTGACATTCCTACAGTAAAATACTATTCAGAGGTTTTTATGGATGAGTATGTGTTTCAAGCAGTGTCAGTATCTGTTATTGAGAAAATACATTATTAGGATGTTGTTTCACTGTATGAGCCACTTTTATTATGCCGGAGATGTTTAAACTGTCTGTTTTAAAGAATATATTATACATAGGTGTCCATTAAACGCGATTTCACTCTACTCTTGTTTCTGGTGCTATAAAGTAAAGTGATACTCTTGTTTCTGATGTTGTGGAGTAAAGTGATACTCTTGTTTCTGGTGATGTGAAGTAAAGTGATACTCTTGTTTCTGATGCTGTGGAGTAAAGTGATACTCT
>CABFOV010007924.1:6969-25924 GCA_902141375.1 Timema poppense
TTTGATATGGTTAAGAGCTATTTGGAACTGTCCTCGCTTGAATTAGAAAATAAAATTAGATACCTTTAGAATCTATTGAAAGTGGTCTTCTCAACACATCTTAAGAAATTGAATGTTTTTGGAAGGTAATTGGGATGGTCCTAGCTTGGATTAAAAAAACCCATATTATATGCATATAGAGGCTATATGGAGTGGCCCTTCCCTGACATATTTTTGGAAAGTGAATGCCACTAAAATTTTTGGGACTAGGTGGTTTGGACACCGTAGACCCTCCCCCCCCCCTTCTTTCATCCATATATTCAACATAATAGTCACTGTCTTGACATACTTCATGTATACACTCACTCCTTCCCTGCCCTTGCAAGGTTTCCACTTGAAATAAAGAAAATAATTAAGAAACGCTTTATGCGATAGTTTTGACGTCATTTTGCCAACCATAGAAGTGCCGACCCACCCCGATTTTCAAAGCTGTATGTCTACTGATTGTCCACTCTTCGCAGTGTGGCAACGCCTCGCTCCTTTCTATTCGCCTTCTCCATATCTGTAAATACCATTACCAAGTATTTCCCAAATCGGACGCTCCACCTAGCTGTTTCGTTATCATCATCATCATCCTCTGCATCATTATTATCATCAAAAATTAATGTTTTCAGCCTGTGGATCGGTCAATTTAGTAAAATGTCTCCATCTACCTTTATCCTTACACTATTATTCCTCCTTTAATCGCTTCCATTCTTCACCTTTCCCTTGCACACTTTCTGTTACCTGCGCCTCCCATCTCTTTCTTGGCCTCGCTTGCGGCCTTTTTACCCACATACTTAATTTCCATAATTTTATTTGGAAATGCTCCTCGCAAACGTCCTACTCATGGCTTCTACTTTCCTAATCTCTCTTACATTCAATATCTATGGTTCTGCTGCATGTATGACAATAGTTACAAAGTACGCCCATTACAACACTTCCTTACACTTCATGGGCAATTCTCTTATCCATAGCAGGTCTCTTACACACCTATAGAGCAACTCTTCTTGCTGACCTCTTCTCATTAGATCTCATCTACTTCCACCTTTCCCCTCAATCATGTTCTGTTCTTTTCTCAGCTATATTTCGCTCAAATTTATAACTTTAACAGGCTTTATCCTCTTCCTTAACATTACTATCATTTCACACTTCACCATACAAAGTTTCATTCCACTCTCTATCACTTCTTCATTCCATTCCTGTAGCTGTTCCTGTACTTCATCTTTCTGCTCCCCCTTAGCATCCAGTCATCAACAATCGTCATGGTTTTCATTCTCTTCTCCCAGAGTTTTCCGACCTCTTTATTTATGGCAATTTACAGTACCATTACAAATAGTAGAGGTGAAAGGGTACTCCCCTATTTCACTCAAATTTTTTTATTTGCATTAACCTTGTCCTTCCAATCTCTGTCTTAACACAGATCCTGTTATCCTCATACATGATTTTCACTTCCATTAAAGCTCCTCTTTCCATTTTAGCCTCCTCCGTCGGTTTCCAAATTTATTTTTATCCACACTATCATATGCCTTCTCCATATCTGTAAATACCATTACCAAGTATTTCCCAAATTCTTAACTTCTTTTCATCAGATGTTCTATGGCAAAGATCAAGTCTATTGTATACTCCTGTTCCTTAAATAAGTTCTGCTCCTCTCTTGACCTTCATTTAATTTTATTTCTTATTCTATTTCCGGTATATTCTCATATGTTTTTGTAGAGTGGCACATCAGCGTTATCCTCCTATGATTTGTACACCTCTTCCTGCCGGCTCCCTTTGTTTATGTTCTCTAAATGCAGTATTCAACTTTTAAGTTTCTAATGCCATGGATTATGTAAGTAGAGTTTTCTTTAATTCCAGCATTCTAGTATAATTACCCAGATCTTGACCCCTCGGAGAAAGAAGTATTGTGATCATAAAAAAAATCAAACTCATTTTGATAAATGTCAACCTTTTACGACCCTCTACAACAGGAAAAGTTGTTTTCGGGATGCCGTCTTTATGAGCCGTATGGGTGACCTGGCGGTCTAGGGGTAAGGTGTCAGACTTCTATGCTGGCGGCCGGGGTTCAATCCTCGGTCCCAGCAAAGATTTATCTGATTACCAAACCCTTCCTTCACCTCTGACAATACATCTTGTGAATGTGAGGAATGCCAGGCCTCCACCGTGGTTCGGATTCCACGTTAAACTGTAGGTCCTCCATTTCATCTCACAATCACCCTACCATTACACATTAGCGTAAGTGCGTATAACCCGAACGGGTAGTAAGACGCGGTGCTAATAATAATATGAGTCGTATGCAAGAACTTGACTAAGTAGATGCTAAGTGGACACTAGCATGGGTTTGCTTGCATCATCACAGGTTAAAAGTGAACCGATAGTGAGCTCGGAACCACAACATCAGTCCACTAAGCATTCACTGACTTTCTTGCATACCGACCTATGTCTGTGTGTTTGCATCTCGGTCTAGAACCGAAACCATTTTACCAATTGGGTTAAAACTTGGTATCTAGGGATTTTATAAAGTTTCCCCGAGGAATTTCTATCTATATAAAATTAGGAGTAGTTTAATGAAGGGTAAAAAGGGATAAAATCAAATTTCTTGTAATCAGCTCTAACTTATTTCATTAAACTTTGTATCTAGACATTGTTTAGCATTATAAAGAAAGTGGAAATTCTTAGTCTCCCATTAAAATGACTGAGGGTACTTTAAATGAGCAGAAATTCCAAATTTTGATCATATAGGTATCCAAAACCATTTCAGATATGAAATAACTTATGTTTGTAACGTTGTAAGAATATTAAAAATAAAATATTTTGTTCGAGATTTAAATTTATAAAACCAGTAGTTTTTGAGCTAAAAGTAAATATAATGCGTTTTATTCATGTCTTTGAAATATGAATTTGATTATTATGCTCTTTGGCGGACCGAGATGTTCCTCTTTTAAAATGTTTCGGTAGCAGTATATATTATTTCATTTATGGCTTTTGGTGGAATGTTTTTTCATTAAAGTTTATTATTTGTTTCACAAAGTTAATTTTTTTTTTTGAAAATGTCCTTATATTAAAATAAAGGAGAAGGTTCGTATAGTGCATCGAACCATTTATTTTAGTTTAATATTTTATTGCAATACATGTTTTTTGAGTGCTACCCATCTTATGTTCTTTCGGGTCATCTGAAACGTAGCAGGAATTTCACAGGGATTTATAAAGGCACTAAATCTAAGCATTATTTATTCACAAAAATTTGATTGGAAAATGGATTGAAAAAGTACATTGTGGTAGCCCCAAAATTAAAATGGGAGTTTAAATTCCCCTGATAGCAGATTGAAAGGTTCTTTCAATGATGATAAGACTATTAGTGTAAATTCAAATAAGAATCAATAAAACTTAATTGCTATAATCAGACTAACATTTATATACACTTTTACAAGCTATTGGCGCTATTAGAGATAATTTAATGTGTAGCTAAACCACATATTCTGTTATTAAGTTTGATCTATTTGGACAACTTTAATACAAATAGAGTGACTTTTTGTAAATGTTCAATAGCTTACCTTTTACTATGGATAGTAAAGGAGTCCTTATGACAGGACTTAGATAATTAGTTCTACGACCTCCCTTGTTTTTCATGTAATCTTATAAACCATTAAGTTGTTTTTTATATTTTTCTCATTTAACTCTTACACTATTGTTTATTTTATAACCAGGCTTCCCCACCCTAAATTATCCATTAACTTGTCATGTAATTTGTTTGGTCTACCTCACTTTATCAACATCATTTGACTATCTTTCAAATTAAATTCTTTTCAATTATGTTCACAATTCATGTTATTTTTTTCAAGTTTTAACTCATTTTAATTCATTTTACATTGTTTACATTCAACGTTTAGCTATTACTTTTTATTTAAGTTCTACTTTATTCAATTTAATTCTATTTTTTAGATTTAAAATTGGTTCAATTTTCATTAATATTGCTGTAATTTACTTTAAAAAGTGAGTTAATCCATTTCTATTCTCTTGTATTCTTACACAATTTTAAGGTTGTTTCTGGTTATTAACGCCTGTTATTTTAATTACTACTGTGTACATTATTTTTATTTTTCTCCTGACTTGCGGCTTACTGTTAAATATTTAACCATTTATATAACAACACTCCAGTGTTTAACCTTTTTACTCATATCAAAATGCTTTGACTTTAATTAAAAATAATGCTATGACGCATTAACCATCACTTCTTATATTCAACTTTTTGCATTCTATTTATCCGTATTATCAAGCATTATGTATGTATTATTTTATCATATCTTACACTCCTTACGAAAGAGTATTTTAGAATGTTTTCTAAAATGTACTTTAATCCAAGCCATGTCAGACTCGTTTGATCATTAGGGCCATTTGAACATTGACAATAATGAGGGGGACACATTGAACATTGAAAATAATTAGATTGAGGTGCATTTCTAAAAGTTTAATATTGTCACCATCTTAAATGGAAAAAAATCTCAATTTTAAAATCCTTATTAAAACAAATATGACATTAAGACTAAATAAAATGTTAAGACCTACCCTATATTTTCTGATCACAGATTCGAAATTTTAATTTGCATCAAGTTTGTAAGTGGCTTTGGATGCGTTGTCGAAGTCACGTTCAGAATAAATGATAAATGCGTATCGGTAAATGGGATTTATCTGGTGTTTGTTCCTTTTCATGAGCGAAAACATACTTGTGTGTTGACAAATATTGGACATATTTGGTGCGCAAATTCAACCATTAATCGATTTTTGGTACAACAACAACATCACTTGTTAGATTTCATCAAATAATGACCAATTTCCAAATGTCATAATCTCGAATATTGTATTCCTACAACGTTTATAAAAAGATGAATTGAGCCACATTGTTTGTTGGTTAATCAAAAGGTCCGTGGGCCACACATATTCAAGAATCGGGGCACATGCAATCCGCGGGCTGCATATTTTACATGCCTGGTCTAATTGGTGCCGTAAAATGTGTGCTTTTTTTTACATATGTCCTAATATGCCCCCTGATTGTAAGAAATATGCTCACACTGCAGCATTTATTATGCTAGTGGCCATTCTGGAAATTAAAAAAACACTAATAAAATTCACAATTATTATCTTAAAACATTTTATTCGTCCCTGTTAAAAATGACTATTTGTTTGAGGAAGGCTATAATTATGTGTTCCATTCTAAACCTTAATTTCAGAATTATATATATTGCTTCCAACTTCATTGAAAATGATCTAATTTTATATTACTATAAATAATAAGACACAATCGCACAAACCTTACAATATTATCGATAAACAATCCATGTATTATTGTTAATTTTAAAAGTAGAAAAGTTTTTTTATTTATCATGAAAAACTATAGGCATGTACCTATTTTGAGCCCAATCATCAATAATAATCTTTTAAAAAATTCAAATTTTCTGTTTAATTTTTTCAAAAGTAAACAAGCCCTAAATTTATTTTAGAAAAGTAAACATAGGGTACAATACTATTTATCATATAAATTGTACCCCGATACTTATTTTGAACAAAATTGATTGAATTATTTTCTTTAAAAAGTCAAATTTTACAAATATCATTATTCAGTAAATTACTATAAAACAATTTTTCTTAGAAATACGAATATAAGTTATTTAATTACTTATAACGTAAAAACTTAACAAATACTCATTTGAATCAAATAGCTTGAGCCTTTTTAAAAAAAATATTCAAATTAAAAAACCCAATAAACCGTAAACTACCCTTAGACAAATTGAACCTCCAAAAATGGGTACAATGTTTTATTTGTCATGTAAAACACTTCCCAGATATATATTAAACAAATTTCTTTGGACATTTAAAAAATCTTTAATTTTTGAAAATCACTCATTGGTGAAACTACCTTTTAACTAATTTTTACCAAAATATCAAGTATAAGGTTTGGTTGAGGACCCATTTAAAATAAAATTGTTAGAGCAATTTTCGAAAAATTTGGTATTAAAAAAATCACTCATTTATTAAATACCCATAATTTGAGGGCTAGGGCGGAAATAAAAAATGTCCCGAATTATCTAGAGATCAAGCTTTAACAAAATTCATCAAACCGTTTCAGATCTGTGGACAGGCACAGACAGACAGACATACGCGTGAACAGAAATAATGGTAAAATACACTTTCTAGTTTCGGTTACCCCAGCCCGATGAAATCCTGTGATGATAATGACTACGTGATGACAGTAGAAGTATTATTGTGGATTCACACATTCACAGAGAAACTAGCGCAGAACAGAAACGTGGTCATGTGACTAACTCTAAGCCAATCACGAGCTGTTCTACTGAAGTTCGACTATTCTCAACTTTGTCCGCTCTGCTCGTGATGTTAGGCACAGGAGAACCAATCAAATCTCAGAACCAACCATCTCAAATTAGTGCGCATGCGCTCTACAGGTAGAAGAGGTGACCTGGCGGTCTAGGGGTAAGGTGTCAGACTTCTATGCTGGCGGCCGGGGTTAAATCCTCGGTCCCGGCATAAATTTATCTGATTACCAAACCTTTCCTTCACCTCTGACAATACATCTTGTGAATGTGGGGAATGCCAGGCCTCCGCCGTGGTTCGGATTCCACGTTAAACTGTAGGTCCTCCATTTCATCTCACAATCACCCTACCATTACACATTAGCGTAAGTGCGTATAACCCGAACGGGTAGTAAGACGCGGTGCTAATAATAATACAGGTAGTAGCTATCAAACCATTGTGAGGAGATGTGAAATCATTCGTTAATGTAAAGCGGGTTTATGGATGTATTGGTTTGTGCTACGACACAGCGCTATAATTTGTAAACATCAATACGGAGAATGGTCTAAAATATATTTTTATCCACTAGAAAATAATATATTTTGATAATCAGCTGTTTTAAAGCGTTGCAATGCATCATGGGTCGAATTAGTGTATGAATTACTGCGCAGATTCTGCTTTCTATTATTCTTAGAGCGTGGGAATAAAGTTTTAGACCTAACTTAAGCCCAAATATCTTGACTATGGCATCCATAGGAACAATTTCCCTTAGGGAAAAATAACTATTGTGCAGACGTGAATTGAACCTGGGACCTCTAAATTATTATTATTATTATTATTATTAGCACCGCGTCTTACTACCCGTTCGGTTTATACGCACTTACGCTAATGTCTAATGGAAGGGTGATTGTGAGATGAAATGGAGGACCTACAGCTTAACGTGGAATCCGAACCACGGTGGAGGCCTGGCATTCCCCACATTAACAAGATGTCTTGTCAGAGGTGAAGGGAGGGTTTGGTAATCAGATAAATCTGTGCCAGGACCGAGGATTGAACCCCGGCCGCCAGCACATCTAAATTAGTAGCCACTTATGCTGACCACTAGGGCCAAAGGGCAAGCCGAAGTTAATACTGCCATACACACATTCTTGGCATTAAATAATAATAGGTTTTTTTTCAGGCTAAGTTGGCTTCTAATCCATCCGTTTGAAAATCACAATCTTTAAAAAGAGAACGATAAATAAACTAACAATAGCTCTAAGTGGATAATAGGTTAAATCATTCGATTGTAAATACACTTTTCAGACTACAACAACCCAATTTATTTCCCAAGTAAAATCAGAATTTGACTTTTGAGGCAAACACAAATTCATGATTTTTTTTAAAGTAAAAAGAGGCCATTAGCCATTAGTCAATTTCCCAAAGGCCTCTTGTATTTATGTTATCATGATTAAGTTCATGTGGACTTATAGCTTTTGGAATATTTATTTTTTCAAATGGTTTATTTTGTATCCATTTATAAAAGTGTCTATATCAAATTACCTCATTATTTTCATTTGTTTGAAAGGTCTTATTTATTTTTCTGTATTCCTAATTTCATCACAAACATGAGGCAATAGGCTACTTCTTCTGTTTATCTGGTTTTTTGTTTGTCTGTAGGGTGACTCACAAGACAGCCTTTTAAGATAAACTCTATCTATTTACATATTCCTCTTGTCTGGAACATAAATAATGTAGTAAATTAAGGAAAAACGAATGTCGAAAGGTAGAATGGAATAAATAGCTTGGGAGATAAGAGTACGATTATTATTTGTGACGGTGAAAAGAGAAAATAAACTGAAAATAAGCATGAATGATATCATACATCATAATTCTACAGGATAGTAGATTTTAAACATTATATTTCGTAAAAAATTATCAAAAGCACTCTATTTTTGTTGTTGAAAACGATGTGTAATTTGTATCTGTCTATTTATAATCTGTTATGTGATGTGAATATATATTAGGGTGAAAATAAATAAAGGGGTGACATGAAAGTCAGTCACGTTTAAATGTTTATTAAATTTTAAGAAATTTGTCCAGAAGAAAGATTTATACTCTGAAATTTTAAATCCAAGCGCTATTGTTAGAACAACCAGAATATCCAAGCTTGTATTCTCCACCAACACAAAATTCCCTAATCTTTCAAATACTTGTCAGAATAAGTCCAAAAATTTATTAAATGTTCAACGTCCTATTAAGAGAAAACACGGTGAATCACCTGTTTGGTCAAATAATCATGTACAGTATAACATTTTAATCACAAAGTTTTTCAATAACTCACTAAACTTAAGGTAAGTACATAGGGAACGTGAGGAATGGCCAGTGATTTTGCAGTTTTTATAGCAAAAAATTTTATTGGTCAAAATAAAAAATATAGCTTCATTATAAAAAATAGTTTAATTTTCTTCACATGGTGATGTCAACAGTTGTCGAATATCTGTACTTAGTATAGCGGCATTGGTGACCTCGCGGTCTAGGGGTAAGGTGTCAGACTTCTGTGCTGGCGGCCGGGGTTCAATCCTCAGTCCCGGCACAGATTTATCTGATTACCAAACCCTTCCTTCACCTCTGACAAGACATCTTGTGAATGTGGGGAATGCCAGGCCTCCACCATGGTTCGGATTCCACGTTAAACTGTAGGTCCTTCATTTAATCTCACAATCACCCTACCATTACACATTAGCTTAAGTGCGTATAAACCGAACGGGTAGTAAGACGCGGTGCTAATAATAATAGTATAGTGGCATTAGAGGACACACATTTTATATGAAGAGATAATGTTGTCATTAAATTCCAGGAAACCCTCGGCAGATAATTAAGAAATGTTGGGGTCACCATGCTAAGAAAATTAAACTCTTTACCTTTGAAGTGAAGCAATATTTTATTTATTTTTACCAACATATTTTAAATATATAAACTGCAAAAACACTTACCCTTTCTTACGTCTTCTAAATCTCCACCTTAAGAGCGTGCTCACTAAACTTTGGGCCCTCCTAATATCCTGAATCCTACTAATATATCCTATATCCTTATAAATAATTTCATAAGCCCGTTTCCGGTAATAGAAATTACGAGGAAATTACAACATATTTTTACAAACAACCACTCATTTTAATGGTTAGGAGTCCAAGATGTCGGAAAAATAGTAGTTTTACACAAAATCCGATTTTCACAGAGAATTTTCATTTTTTTTTTAGTCACTATGGAAACCGTTATTTGCTGCATGGCTGTAAATCTCTAAATAAAACATATCTTTGGCTAAAAATAACAACTCAATCTTTATTTGTTGGTCTAAGCACATCACAATTTTCTCTTTATAAGAATAATTCTCTTTGGATGCTGTTCATAGCACATCTAAATTGAGATGCCTAAATTGGTGAAACATTCATTTTTTATTAGAAGGATGTTGTCTTTAATTTGCATTTAAGTCAATAATATTGAGCATAATTCGAAAATAAAAGTGTTAAGTTGTTAAGTTCGTGAAAATATTGTCTACTTTATGTTTCGCGCATGATAAAATAATGTTTAAATATGGTTTGATATGTATTATAAGCTCAAAAACTATAAAATGATCTTGAATAATGTTTAAAAATAGTCATTTTAACTAATTAAGTATTAGTTTTGGTGTTAATTTTTTTCTTCTTCAAATAATGGCTTTTGATGTTCATTTTTGCAAAAAGTAACACAATACAAATGCATAATTTAAGCTATTAATTTTACCGCTTAATTTTGAGAATATGATATTTAAAAGAGTAATGATTTGTGTGCCCAATCTATATTATCACATTCTTACAAATACAGTTATGTTTCCATGTTGATACTTAATTTAGAGGGAATGATATTTTAAAATAACAATTTTTTTGTACCGCATCTATATTATCACATTCTCTCTTTATATCTGACACGCTATCTCACAATCCCACACACTCTCTACCCTCTCTCTCACACACCCACACCCACACACACACACACACAAACACACACTATAACACACTCTCTCTCATATAATATTATCTCTTTCTCACACAGGCTCTAGCCTCACATACACTCTCTATCACACAATTTCTCTCACACTATCTTTATTATACTATCACTCTTAAGCTTCCTTTTTCCCAAACTCTTTCTCTCTCTCTCTCAAATGCTCTCTCACAAACACTCGCGCTCTCTCTTTCTCTCAGACACTCTCTCTCTCAAACCAACTCTCTCTCAAACTCCCTCTCTCTCAAAATCCTATTTCAAACTCTCCCAAAATCAATCTCACTCTCTTTATCTCAATCTAACTCTATTTCAATCTCACTCTATTTTAAACTCACTCTTTCTATATAAACTCTCTCTCTCAAACTCTCTTTCTCTCAAACTTACTCTCTCAATTTCTCACTCCAACCCCCTCTCTCAAACCTCTCTCTCTAACTCTCTATCACTCTAATTTGATAAGCCCGTGTGCGATAGTAGAAATTGCTAGGAAATGGCTGAACAGATTTTGACAAACGACTTCTCTTTTTAAAGGTTAGGGATCTAGGATTTCAGGGAAAAAGTAGTTTCCAACAAAAAGCTGACCTTCTCAGAGAATTTTCAGCTCTTCATTCTTTGTTTACATCACCATATGTATGTACACGTAGATAAAATATTTCTTACTGGTTACAAATAATACCAATTCAACTCTAACTTTAGTGGTTTGGTGCAACGAATATAAAGATTACGGCATTTGTTTGTATATTTATCAACAAACCGATGATATCAGGCTATCTATATATAGATGGCATTGTAGATTTTAACCCTTACTCTTCTTTGCCTTTGAATGTTTACCTCTGCTCTTATGTATAATCTGATAAGCCCTTTTCCAGTAAGTGAAATTGTGAGAAAATGGTTGAACCGATTTTGACAAACGTACACTCATTTTAAAATGTTATGGGTCTGGGATGTCGGCAAAAATAGTAGCCTGAAACCAAAACCCAAATCTCCTAGCTAATTTTCCATCTTTTCGTTCTGTGTACGCAAGGACCTATCTGTACAATCATTACTTGTTCACATCACCATGGAAACCATGATTTGTGTAGAGTTGTATATGGATTGATAAAATATTTATCTTTTGTTAAGAGTAATAACTAATTGTTGCTTGAGTGCTTTAGTGCAACAAAGAGATATAGAGCTGAAAGAGGGGTCGTTTCAAAGTTTTCATTGTGGTTTAAAGGAGGCAAATAAACGTTTTGATTCAAATTAGACACCAAAAGATCTATGTAAGGTTTATAGCCTTTGACGAGTAAACTATTAGCTATAAAGTCGAGAGAATGTTTTTTATAGAGATCTTTCCCCAATAAAATGTTTAGAATACATTTTAGTTCATTAATCTGCAGAATTCGCTGCAACGATCTACTAGTAATGATATCTTGATGATGCGACTTCTTTACAACTCATACCTAAGGAAATAGAATAAAAAATGATGAAACGTATTTATCTAATTTGCAATAACAAATAATAACAATATTACAAATGACAAAAAAAAATAATTGAAAACCAAACACTTATTCACACCTTAGGAAAACTTCCCCAACAGACATAGACTAAATCCAACCCTCAAACCTGCTGGACCATCCATAGTCGTTAAGACCTGTCCGGATCAGTGTCGAGAAGATATTAATTAACCTCATTCCATCGTCTTATTTTGGTCATTTTTATTCTCTACCTCTAGTTTTAAATAAAAGTATCAGCAGTTAATTTTAATTTTTCATAAGTTATTAGTTTTTATATATCTATCAATTCATCCATCTCAACAACACCTCAATTCATCTTACAACCTTAACTCACTTTTTCATTATTTTTGTTTTTTCTCAAAAGTATTATTATTATTATTATTATTATTATTATTATTATTATTATTAGCACCGCGTCTTACTACCCGTTCGGGTTATACGAACTCACGCTAATGTGTAATGGTAGGGTGATTGTGAGATGAAATGGAGGACCTACAGTTTAACGTGGAATTCGAACCACGGTGGAGGCCTGGCGTTCCCCACATTCACAAGATATAAAGTAGTAGTAATTTATACAAGCTCTTGAGTTTATATGCACGGTTTTTTCACTTCTAAATTCAGTTTTTGTGAGGTAAAACATAAGATGCACGTCTTTTTTTCGTATCTAAGTAATTATTTTACTAACTCTTGCAATTTATTATTTTTCTATCTGCCTCCCCAATTTATAACAATATTATTGGCGTTGCATTGTGTTTTAACCGTATTTTGTGACCCAGTCTGTTGTTTTTCATGAAGTTCTGAGGATGATGCTGGTGAGCATAGAGACTGACATTTCAAGGAACATCTAATTTGATTTCAGATAAGGAAAGTAGTTCTTTCATTTTCAATCAATAACTTTAATACCTTTTATTTTTTTATCATGTATTCCAGCATCATACATTTTGATTTTTGATTATAATTGTGTACACTATATATTTGAATATTAATGTTTTGACTAAAACATCTAACTTTCTATGAAACTCATTTCAACTTGATTTCAAATTTTAGATATTGTAATATTAGCGTGATAAATGTTTTACCAATTGTATGTGTTTATAACTCACAGCAATGTATTTAGCTTCATCTTGTACAATCTTAAATTATTTCTAAATCTTTATAAATTTGTTAGTTAATACTTTACTTTGATAAAATTTTAATATTGTGCACATAGCCTATCTATTTGTTCCATCTCAATTATACATACATTTCAATTCTCAACCATTTAATATAATTATGATTTCTTTGCTGTTGTTTAATATAGATAATTACTTTTATTTTTAAAATTTACAAAACTGTAATATGCAAAAAACCCAACAAAAACCATTGTTTTATCTTTGTTAATCATACGAATGAATTATGTTAATTTAATCATACTAGAGGGCGTTTATTTCCGAAATAAGCAAATTTAGAATTAAATTTGGTAGAGTATTATAATTTAAATAATTCTATAGTAAATATTTATTTACTCACGTTTTTCAAGGTTTTTCTATGACCACCAAAAGGTTTTTAGTCTCACCTGGAGGGGTCGCGACCCACAATTTAATAATTTGTGCAAAAAAACAACACCATTGTAAATGTATCATAATCGTCTTTTAATGCCCACGGTTACAAATCATTATTCAAAGGTATACCGTTACATACATTAAAAGTACCCGTAAAGTTCCCAGTTGGAAAACAGTACAGAAATAATATATTAGATACAGTGTATGAACAAAGTATATTTATGGATACGCCACTGATTGCTATGAATTATTTGTTCAAATGTATAAGTAAGCAATTAATACAGGTAGACTAAACATATTGTAATCTTTGTAAAATAACACATTTTTTTTGGCCAACTATTTTGAGATAAGAATGAAAAAAAGAATGAATGATACACGAATATTTACTTTATATTATATTGTTTGTGTTTTTATTTCTCTATCTTGCTTTAATCCACTTGTTTATTTTTTTACGCACTCTCTCCCACAATTTACAAAAAATAATTTCGGACTTGTCCTCTTCATCACGTCTCTTACTCCACCCCTCTTTTAAAAGAGGATTCCTACTACCCTCTTTTAACCCTCCCGCCACACTCTCAAAGATATCGGAAGTGTAGAAAAAACACAAGGAATGAGTTTTTCAGCGGAAGATTGATACAAGCACAAGGAATATCGACCGCGAGTGAAAGCTCTAGTACAAACAGTGCCGAGATAAAAGGCAATCTTTGAACCGAGGTAAAAAATAATGATAAAAAAACTAAAGAAAATAAAGAAACTTCCACCATGGGATGCCTCACCTTCATTGCTACTCTGCATAAAAAAACATTCGGGCAGAAGAAAAAGACTTTACCTTAGTTTAAAAAACACAGAAAGAAAGTATCCTTTTTAGAAAAGGGATATTGATAAAGATAAACTGGATGGAATTTAAAAGCAATTAAAAGAACAAAAATATGTTTAAAATAATTTTTGTAAAAAATAGACCTTATATGTCGATAAAATTTAAGGCGTGGCACTTACTCCTGCATCATAGAAGGACTAACCTCACTAGCTTTTCCTAAGGATCCCATTGGGTTCATGTGCACTTCCTGTATATGGCAGTAGATGCCACACCTTATATTCTATCAGCATCAGGTATCTCTTAGAAAAACTGGCTTTTATATATTTTTATTTTTTAGCTACCGTATGTTAAATTTAATATGATATGTTTAAACGGATAAGGTACGGTCCAAAATTAGTGCCAGGTGTAAATAAAGTAAAGGTGATGGGCCAATATATGACATGCAATGGCTCTATAGTGCACCACGTTATAGATTTAGTTCAAATTTTAATAGAGTGCATTGCCACGAGAATCTGGAATCAATGTGGGGAATGCCAGGCCTCCACCGTGGTTCGGATCCCACGTTAAACTGTAGGTCCTCCATTTCATCTCACAATCACCCTACCACTACACATTAGCGTAAGTGCGTATAACCCGAACGGGTAGTAAGACGCGGTGCTAATAATAATAATAATAATAATAATAATCTGGAATCTGTACAAGGTTTCAGAGCTCTGTCTTTATTAGAAGTGACTGAAAAAGGGGTCGGCAGATTTGATGACAGAGGCAGTCAACTAAAATAAGGTGTATAAATAGAGTGTAAGTCCAAAAATCAGTTCATTTTTTATATGAATAATTTAGCCGATTACTGTTTTTCTATGTGAATAGCCACAATGGAGACCAAGCATTTAAAAGACCACAATACACGCGCCGATTTCCTCGTATTTTTCCTGAGCTGGGTTTCCCCATGGAGATCGGTACTTAATATACGTAGGAATTTCTACATCATTTTCTTCAAAGGTATTGGTAGGCAAAATCTCGTCCTTCTTTCCGAATTTGCCTGTCTGGCTCACAACAAGATTTCTGATCGTATTACAGTCTCTTTTGTTTCGTCGTTCTCTAACTCCTTACATTTATTCGATAAGCTATCCCTAACCTTTTCTTTAAGCTTTATATAGAAATAATCCTGACCTTTAACTCGCCATTAATACGACATAGTTTTATAAAGGTCAATTTCTTCAGTAAAAACCTCCTTAGTGTAACGAAATAGGTCAGCCATGTTTCAGAAAAATATGAAGCATCACGACTATAATGCAACATAATGGCTACAGTCCGACAACTAATGAGATTCTGCTGGAAAATAATTGTTTGGGGAGACGGGCACACGCGCAATATAATAAAATGACTATGACAAATCCAAGCTGCTATTAGACGCATATACATCTCCATGGGCTTTTCCAAAATACCCAACCATTGGGATATCCATGGAGAAGTTGACATGGTCTTTCCCGCATGGTTTTGCTGTATTACACGAGCGACTTTCCCATGGGGAAGTACAGCTCAAAACGTAAACCCACGGGGAAGTCGGTACGTATAAATGCGGTCTTTAGGTGTATGACTCACATTGAATTTGATTACCCGTTGTATTGAGGAATAATGGATTTCTTATCCCGGCTGGATGTAATGAGGTTAGTTTTTCCGGAAAGGTTTCCAGCTCTTCCTATAAGAAAATTCCGCTACACGTACACTACATTTTACCTTTCTCATCCCTAACTACCTAGCATAGTTAAAATGCGTATTGCTTATATAATTTAGAAGCAGTGCAACATTTTTATTCTTCCTTACAAAAAATTATTTTAAGAATAAACAAACACAAAGCCGTGCGTTTATGATTAGATACTTTTATTTCTACTTGAACAGTATTTATTAGATATCCATAACCAACACTATAGTGACTTAATAAAGTCTCACCTTGGTTTATATTTAAAACTCTGATATTTTTCATCCTCATTGATGCCACTTAGGACGTAAGCTTTTTCAGAAATAAATAATTCTCTATTTACCAAGGAAAAGAATTAAAAAGGGTAATTTAATTAATACCCCAATTTGAAATTTTATGGCATAAAACGTCACATTAAAAAAGGAAGCCATATAAGTTATTCCATGTTCATCTGAGACAAATAATATATATGTAATAATTTAATGGGTAGTATTGTAAATTTCAAACTAGCTCTTAGGTATGGATATTTTTCTTTTCTCGAAAAATAATTTTGGTTGAACGTAAAGGTTTGTGGGAAGTTATATAAACTGTATATTTGCCCTTATTTTGAAGGAACCCCCAACAAAGAAAAGACTCTTCAAAGAAGCAAGCAAGAACCCCTTCCCCTTACCATCTCTATCCATTCAAGTGTATACTCATATCTCTTTACGGCCCCTTGTGGGTATTCTCACCTTTTTCACTGCTTTTCATAACATGTCTTATTCAAACACTCACATGTTTTCATGTCAGTCAATCGTGTCAATTTTCACATCACTTGCTCTACTACATTTCTGAAAAATTCGATAAAAGGGTAAGTTCTTTTTATGGTAAGAGAAAACGTGTTTGGGACTTTAAAAACAAAGGTTGACGAAAGCTAACTAAACAACAGTAACTGGTATGATGACCTGGCCCACTTGAGATAGTATTGGGATTTTTACCGTTATTCCCCATCCTCCTGACCTCTTCCCCCTACAACCCCCCTGGCCTACCAACCCAGGACATGTTGGTTCTTGATGATTAATTATTAAAGATTGTTAATTGATTATTGTTAATTAATTGGTAAGATAGAGGTGTTGGAGTTTTTTCATTGATTAGGACGTTATTAATTAGAACCTCTCGCGCTATGGATGTCGGGGGTAGAATGAACATTGGCTCTTCTGTCACAAGGCTCTATCGGACTGTCCAGCATGAACCTCGCGCTATGGTTGCCGGGGCTAGAGTGTGATAATGGGTCCCCCTGCCTTGCAAGCTATTGGACCCTCCACAAAACACACCACCCCGTTCCTACTATAAGAAACCGCTCCAATAGACCTGTGTGTGCCGTCAGGCCACAGCCAAGGGGGGGGGGGGGGCGATTCCGGAGGGTTTTTAAAATTTGCCCGCNGTAGTGTTTATAATAATTGACTGCCCTAAGCCATAGGTTTTTAAAATATGGGTCCACGCCCCCTTCAAGATAAAGCATTTAGGGATATGTGTGACTAAAATACGAACTTCTTTTTTTAATTTCTTGCCTGCACTTTAAATATATATTCATGAACGATACTTAATTTTTTCTCTATCAGGAGTCTCTGGCTTGATGAAACAACCAATAACTATTATGTGTGCCTAAAATCCAAACTTTCTTAGTGGGTGTATTTATAATATATGGCACCTGATTACTAGTCTTATTTAAGCTCTCTTTTGTTTAACAAAACATTTGAAGTAATCTCTATATTAAATCTAGTCCAAAGCACCTAATTTTATAAAAGTATCCGGCAACACGTCTTACTATGTCGATGATTTGAATACTAACAAATAAACCTCCCTAAGACAGGTTCTTTAAATAAAAACTATCTGAGCGTAAAACCAATGTGTTATCTTTTTTTTTCAAGTATGCGTTAATATAAATTAAAAAAAAAAAAGTTGTCATTTTATTGATCACCAACAGCCAAGGTGAGATGGAGTTGAATGTGTTTCAGGTGCCACTGATCTTAAGGCAACCACTTTTGACAACACTCACAGCTACGGTTGTAGTTTCTGTATCGCAAACGGCAGTGTCATCAAGGACAAATACCATCTCAGACTGATAAAGATTTTTAAAAACCAACTGCGGAAAATAAAGGACTCTAATAATAGCTTTAGAAAATTGGTGCTGCTCAAAAGCATAATGAGACGGCCGCAGAAAGAGGTTGAAGAAGCGAAGTTACAGAAACAAGCCCCTTACAACTCCTGGTGCTATACACCGCCCGGTTTCACAAAATATACTCCTTGCGAAGATGGTGGTGTTGTGAGCCCTCTCTCTGGGACCAACACCGGGAGTTCTGAGACATTTGTATTGAATGACACCCCCAAATTTGCTCTAACTCTGGAAAACAAATGTTTGCTGAAGAACGATTCTGCCAAGAAGTGTTCCTTTGATGAAATAGAGGATTGCAATGTCCGTGACATCCTACGACAGTTCTACATGCCTCAGACACTGTGTATGCTCAATGAGGACAACGCTGTACTATAGATCCCATCATCAGCATTTGGGAGGTTATATTTACAAAGTGTTTTTGTTGGGATCTGGATCAATTTGGTTTAAAGTTTATATTTACAAAATGTTTATTAGGATCAACAAAATGTAGTGTTTTTTAAATATATATTTTACAAACTGTTCTAGAGATTTTGCTAATTTACACATAATTGTTTAGAACAATTTGATTTAAAGTCTATATTTACAAATTGCTTATTGTGATCAACAAAATGCTGTGTTTTAAAAAAAATTGATATGTGTGAATAAATATTATAAACTGTTATGTTTGTGTTTTAATTGATACAGCCCTCTCTCTCTCGTCTATCCTAGAAGCTCCGTCTCAAACATTATGGATAAGTTGAAATATTCAGTTCACTTTGGGCGGCCATTTAAAGTCACAACAATGTTTCCATCTCCAGCATATTCTATGGAAGTTTCTGTACAAGTACTTAAGTGGGGGCACTGTCTGTATGATTGGCTGGAGTTTGAACACCGAAGCTATTTATTTTGAAACAATGAAAGGAC
>CABFOV010007925.1:10249-25923 GCA_902141375.1 Timema poppense
CGACATTTTCACAGAGTCCAAAATGATAGACATATTTACAAGTTGGATACGACGCAAAAAGAATTTCTAATATACAACAGCCGAAAAGGGATTTCGTACCTTGCGAATATTTCCTGCACACCCAAGGTGTGTCCTAGGGGACAGCCCTGTCAAGAAGTACCGTCCATGTTGAACAACACCAGTATTTATATGATTATACAAGCTCAAAGAGGGGGAAGAGGAGTAAATACAAAAAATCGGTCAATATGACATAACGACGGGAGGGAGGGGTTAGAATATCAGGGTAAACATACGCGGAGCTGGTCGAACTTACGAGAACAATAAACTCTGGCATAACAATCTTTTTGCGCAGGCGCGTCACACACTTTCCACACCCCACCTTGAGGTATAGAACACTTTACTAGTCCAATATTTCTCCTCGTTCAGTTGATCAATATTTTGGTAGAGGCAAGTTGTTGTCTTTTTTGTGCGTGGGAACAGTAAGTTGGCACAGCAATAGTGGGGGACTTTGGTGAGTTTTCTTGTTTTCAATTTTTTTTTTTTTGAGCATATATCCCAAATAAATGCTACAGTTTAATTTAGCAATATTATGAAATTATTATTAGTTTTGTTTAGCTTTTTTTAAACTTCTTTGCAATATAAATGCAGCCATATGTATATTAATTGGTGTTAATGAATAATTAAATTTGCTAAATTTATATATGTATTAAGTCCTTACACAACCAATCAACCTAAAACTAGAGGAAAGTCAATGAGAAAATATATTGTAAAATAAATTAAATCACTTTATAAAAAACCCTACTGTTGGCAGTTGTGAATGAATGATCAAAAGAAAACTGAATTTTATACCTGGACTAACCTCAAAAATAAAAATATTACAAACTGCTTCAATGGCTACATGGACTAAGGTGCTACTCTTGCAGTAGACAAGACTGCCATTGATGGGATCAAGGTTTGAATCTCAGTTGGGTGTAATCAAGTTTTTTTCCTAAAATGGTTTTACAATCTCCCTCCATGCAAACGCAGGTACATTTCCTCTAAATATAAAATTCCTCATCCCTAAAAATATTAGCGTAATTAATATATAACGAGCAGTAAGATGTGGTGCTAAAAAAATAACAAAAGCCTCAAACACAATTTCAAACAGCTTGAAATGGCACAAAAGTAAAGGGTACACCCTTAGTTTGGTTAAGACTTTTGTGGTGTTTGAAATTCAATGAAGATTTTAATTTTAGTTTACTCCAAAATATTTTTCAAATATGTGAGGAAAATTGTGGGTATCAAAGATAAAGTGAATGAGGTTGATCTTTGATGATGTCTTGAAGTTTTGCACACCTATATTATTTTCTCTTTCATAATTGAGCTGAATTATTTTAGTGCATAGATTCAAAATATACATATATTAATTTGTAAAAATGATGTGAGCTACATTTTAAAGTTATAGGTGTCTAAACCAGGGCTTTTGGCCTATGAACCCCTTGATGTCAACCCTGATATACTCTTAACAATCGAAAAACTTCCATTTATTGTTTCTATGGAGTGAGGCAGGCCAAAGTAACAGTAGTAGTAGTAGTAGTATTTTTCCACTGCCGGTTGGCTAGGCCTATTGTAGCTTCATGTGTCTTATAATCTATCTTAAGACTAGAAAAGACACAACATCCAGTCCTTGGCCACTAATTCATCACTGTGGAAGGGTAAACCCATACTTTCATCTATGATAAATTTCGGCCATGTCGAGAATCAAATCTGGGACTCTTAGCTCAGTAGACAGACATGCTACCGACTAAGCTAAGGTGTCGGACCAGAATAACATTATAATTGGTTAAAGAAACTCATCATTAGTAATGATATACTGCTGTTCACAAGAATACAGTTTAAGTGAGATCTCTTAGTATTTGAAATGACACACGCCTATCAACTGTGTGATGTCATCTTTTGAATTGTGTTTACTTATTATTATAATAATATGTTCCCACCTTTCTACGATCATGTTAAATATCTCACATGTTCATCACAGATTCTGCATTAAAAATTATGATTGATAAACTGATCCTGAGCATGAGACAAACCCAGCATAGCTCCATGGCAGGCTAAGTGAAAGGTCCCAGGTTCAAATCAAGTGTCTAAGTGTAGTATTTAATTTAAATGTGTTACCGAGAGCAGTAATATCGATTACAATGATAGTTTCATAAAAAAAAAGTTAGCATAACTCATTTATTTGTTAAACAGTTTAATGTCGTATGTAAATCATGTTATTGAATTTTTTGTCAGATCTCACCATATAGTGTATGAAACAATGAGTGGATATTAATTATTAATCAAATTTACTCAGTATTTGTATCATTATTGGTAATATCGGTACACTTTATATAAAATGTGTCAATGACTAATTAGTGCTCACCTTCGATGGAAACACCTTCCACAGTACATTTAATACCCTGTCTGTGGGCAGATATGTAGATGTCGTCAAAAACTGGCATTCTCCATCCACATTGTCTACATTTCTCCTGGAGTATTTTAATTGGATTCACCCGACGGCGATATGATCTACAGACAAATAATTTAAACTATGATATATAAAATTAACAAGTTGAGTTTTAATAAAAACACACCAGAATTAACCTAAAGGTAAATCAAAAGGTAAAAAAATTTCTTTTATTTAGGGCGAAGAAAATGCAACTTGGTCCATGCCAATTGATTAAGAAATGTACATTGTAACTTTTCACTCATCAAGGCTTTTTACATATTTGTAAACAAAGAGAAACTAAAAATAAAGAAAACCCTTTTCTTGAGTAGAATATAAACATTTTTAATAAACTTAGAGAACCCTCGAATATTGCCCTGTTAAAGTAATTTACATAGTGCTGTACTAGTTCACGGTTCAATGAAAAGATTCCCTGACTCTTACAGATTTTACAGAATAAATAAATATAAATTTTCCTAGTATGTTATATGCAAAGTTCTTGATAAACAAATTTTGTAATTTTCACAAGTGTTTTTAAATTCTTGACTCAAAAATATATAGATGTAAAATAAAAATATCAGTGCTCCTCACAAAACCATATAAATATGTTAGTAAAATTACTTTTACTTCAATTTTTAGAATTACTACAGAACACCTGAAAACACCAGTGACTTTTTAAAAATTCACCAGAATTTACCAAGTCACACCAAACTCTCTGATTGTTCTGGATTTTACCTGTTTATAGGCGTTTTTCAATCTTGTAGTCAAAATAAAAAATAAATATTTGTATTCTTTAAATTGAAAAATAAAACCTAGACCCTGGACCTTTGACTTAATACTCCAATGCTCTAACCACCGAGCTATACAGGAATCGTCCTGGGCTCAGGCTCATTATTCACTCATATTTTAAGGCAGAGTCTGTGATGGATGTGAGGAAATTGTCAGCTAAATATGTATGATCAAATAAGCTCACAAGTTATCAGATAACATAACGATCTTTATTATTATTTATTTTTATTCTGCCAATATTACAAATACAATGGTATGAATACACATATATGATATATTAAATAGCCACACTATTATAATTGTTGGTTAAGATTATAGCCGCATATTGGTGTCATTTTCTTTAAATTGAAAAATTACATGAGAACAGAACCCAGGACCTTTGGCTTAGTAAGCCAATGCTTACTACTGAGCTATCCAGCTGTCCCGTGCCATGCCATCATATGTATCTGATGATTTTCATATGTCCATCACAAACTCTGCCTTAAAATATGAGTGAATGACCCTGAGTACAGGATAGTACGTGAATAGCTCAGTGGTTAGAGCAATGGTGTACTAAGTCAAAAGTCCCGGATTCAATTCCCATGTCCCAGTGTCAATTTTTAATTTAAAGAATATATATATATATATATACACATACAGCTGTAGCCGTAACTAACAAATATAATAGCTTTGCTATTTAATCAATCATAAATATTTGTGATCGCACCCATAAAAATGGTGAAAAATTAAATTGATTTATAATTAGCTTGACTAGTAAAATTCTTTACAAAGATACTTTATGCAAATTAAATAGCATATGCATGGAGTATAACATACTATTATTAGGTATAATTCGAAAATGTATAATTTTGTTTTCTGGTAAATAAAGGTTTAAAATAATTAAACGCTAATACTTGATATCATATCAAATTTAATTTGCTGTATCCTATTAGATTTGTGATTTCTATTGGTAATATTTTTTCATGAAACAACTGATAAGTAACAATATTAGAGTTTTTGTTTTAAACAGTTTAAACAATTTCTAACAATTAATTTAATTTGTGTTTTGACATTTCTTTTCAACAAATATTGTCTTATTATATATTCAACAGGATATGTCACAATTAAAAATATGGGATCTGACACAATAATATATCACAAAGGCTAGAGAACCACCTACCCTAAATATCTGTCAACTAGAACAGATTCAAACTATGTTGCAACACTAACATCTTCATCTAACAATAGCAGAATCTCAAGATAATTTTTAGTCAACCAGAGAAATTTTAATCCGCAAACAATTAAATTGGCATAACTGAAGCCAACTTCCTTGTTAAATCTTAAACTTCTTCAAGTGTTTGTAAATATGTGTTAGTGTTTTAACTTTTATTTGTGCTTCATTTGTCTACAATTCCATCATATTTATTTTAGGAAAAGTTAAAACAATAATTGAAAATAATTCTGAAATAAGAAAATATTATGATTGAAGGTTACTGAGGGGTGTAGTAGGTTAGAGAATTATGAGTTACATACCCTCTAATCATCACAAGACATTGTTAGGGTAATCAAGTTGCGTAGATTACAGTGGGTAGGACATGCAGCAGAATGGAAGAAACAGTGACCTTGTTTAAGGTATTGACTGGCAAACTTAATGGAAAAAGACCATTTGGAAGACCTATCCATAGATGGGAGGATAACATTAGAATATACCTGAAAGAGATAGAGTGTAATGAGGTGTACTGTGTAGAACTAGCTCAAGTTAGGGATAGGGTGTAATGAGGTGGACTGGATACAAATATCTCAAGATAGGGATAGGGTGTAATGAGGTGGACTGGATACAAATATCTCAAGATAGGGATAGGGTGTAATTATCTGGAATGGGTAGAATTATCTCAATATAGGGATAGGGTGTCTTGAGGTGGACTGGATACAACTAGCTCAAAATAGAGATATAGTGTAAGGAAGTGGACTGGATAAAACTAGCTCAAGAGAGGGAGAGATAGATTGTAATGAGATTGATTGGATAGAACTAGTACAAGATAGGTATAGGTGGCGTATTTTTCCAAGTGTGGCAATTAACTTTTGAGTTTCTAAAACACCATAGAGTAAGTAAGGTGTGTAGAGTAAGTAAGGTGTGTAGAAAAGGTTTAGGAAAAAACACAATGTGGCTTTTAAAGTGAAAAGAGGAATACAACTAACTCTTTACAATGCTGCCAGTGTATAGTGGAAATAGCTCGTTCTTAAGGAAAATATATCAAACAGCCCTTTGGTTTAGGTTTCGTTTGTTTAGAAATATTTAGAATGGAATGTGAGACACATTATACAGCTTCCTTAAACAAGAAACAAATAAAATGTAGGGCCAAGGAAGACATTACTTCTTTGTACAGTGGCAGCAGTGTCAAGTGTGAACTTAATCATCATCATCATCATCATCATCAGTGATGTGAAAAAAGTATACATACTCTCATAATATCAATAATTTCCTTTTGATACTAGTATTTTTTACTCAATAATTTGTTTCAGATACTTTTACTGACCCTGGTAATAAAAGAAACAACTTAGTGAATTATGGAAGTTTTTCAAGAAGTTGGATAGCGAAAAAGCGTATTTTAAAATATTAAAAACCACTATAATTTTCAGTCTTTAAATAAATATGAAAATACAATTATGATGCAAAAGTGGAAATTATTATTATTATTAGAAAAAAAACTTTTTCCAGTTTAAAATTTCAATACCGATACTTACTGTTATCAATACTAGTACAGTATCAATATTTTTCTTCTGGTACTTTTAATGAGTACAGTATTGATTTTCGTTCGATACCATATTCTTAATCATAACGTACTGCTTCCAAACTGAGGCCTGGTCATCTGTGTAAAATACCTCCATCTAATTCTTTCCTTTCACTGCTCTCACTTTTTTTTACACTAATCCAGTCTTCTACCCTCGCTCACACACTTGCTATTACCTGCTCTTCTAATCTCTTTCTTGGTCTTCCTTGCAGTATTTTCCCCCCACATACTTTAGCTCCATCATTCATCTTGGAAGTATTTGCTTTTCTATCATAATTACATGACCATAGCCTGTCACCCTTGCTTCCTCTAATATCTCATCTAACCCCTATACTCCAACTCTTGGCCAAACAACTTTGTTCTGAATCCTATTTATACTGATGACCATCAGCATGCTCCTAAAAACTTCACGCCCATGGCATCCACTTTCCTGGACTCTCCTTGTGTCAAGCTCCTTGTTTCTGATGCATACACAACTATGGGTACTAACTACAAAGTATGCTCTATAACAGTGATATTCTACAGTTTTTGTCTACGTAGCCCCAGATATCATTTATGTTTAACTTTGTAACCCCAAAATGAAATTAGCCACCCAAATAAGAATCAGATATAGAGAGAAAAATGCCACCCCCAGATAACATATTATGGATGAGTCCCTTGTGGCTGGTCTTGATTATTCGGTGTTTATTATGAAATTAATTATTATGTACCCCCAACGATGTCTTTGTGTACCCCAGGTTGAAGACCACTGCCCTGTATAACAGTTAAGTGTGAACTGTGTTTTTAAATTAATTATGAAGTAGAAAAAATGTTTATATCATCATCATCATCATCATCATCATAAACTGTTTCCAGCCTGTGGCCGGGTCAGTTTAGTAAAATGGCCCCATCTTCCTTGATGGTCCCCTCTCTCGCCTCCGAATGAGTCCTGAAACCTGACCCGCCACTCCTTTTATCCTGTTTTTTGCAGTGGTAAAAGAAGCGCAAGGTTCGGCAGGACAGCTGAAACGAGAGAAGAGACCAAGGTGAACCTAATTTCTTTAGTGAATAAGTACAAACAATCAAATATACAAAAGCAACAATGTCTTATTATTAAGACATTTCCACCTGTCGACGTACGAGAATTGACGCATGGAGGGCGGATACAGCCAAGGGCATCTCAAGACATGATGCATCATTACCCAAGCTTCCTCCGGCATGAGTTCGGGCCTAGGCCGTTGAAAAGTATTATACCTGGCCATGGCGCCCGCGCTCTGTACACCACCTGTATCAATGGTCAGTGTTAGTTGCTTATATTACAAATACATAATTTCACCTACTCAAGGTCATCTTCCTTAACCAAGTCTGAAGTTTTAGTTCCAATATTTTGTTTCTACTGTGATACTAAAAATATACATCGTTTTTAATATGTCCACTCAGAAAAATTGGATTTTACAAAATCTCATGTTTTATAAATAAAAAATAAAGGATACTATGGTAAGAAACAAAACTAACTAGCTCTGTAAGATAAAAGAGCTTATTAGGTTTACTGTAGTGTCCCAAAAATAGTGCAATGATTTTCTCCCAAGAATATCATTACACAAACTGTACAGCCTAGCCTAACATTTTCACCGGAAAAAAAGTCACCTATTCCTGCAGAGTATATTTTGCAGCCTGCTGGAACTGTACCGACAAGTGGAAATCATCATGCAGGTCTAAAATTAAACTTAAGTAGTAGTAGTAAGTAGCCAACCTATTAAACTAAGATGAATGGCCTCTACAGATAAGAAAGATTGATTTTGGATTAAACTTTTACCGATTACATCATTTTATGTAAATTATGTAAGTTTATATATACATCATTAAAATTTACATACTTCTTATTCATCTTCTTGTTCAGTCAACTAACAATGATTTGTTGGTAATGTAAAAACAATTTTACAACACAAGTGATTTAGCCTACTAAATGTTTTTATTGTCCAATTTTTAGTATATTTTTATGAAATAAATTCCATGCAATCAATTATACTGCTAGTCCTAACTGTTTTACAACAATACTGTTTCCAGCCTTGGTCAGTTTTTTATCCAAGCCATATATTTACCCCTACCGGCTGGCTAGGCCTGTCGTAGCTTCATCCATATTATATTCTAACTTAAGACTAGGATAGCCACAACATACAGCCCCCGGCAGTTAATTCATCACTGAAAGGGTAAAACCACATTTCATTAATGATACATTTTTTGGGCATACTGTGAATCTTACCTGGGACCCTTAACTTAGTAGACAAAGCTAAGGTGTTGGGTGCTAGTCTTAACTATATTATTTATTTCATAATCTTATATTTTACTATTCAATTGCTATTCTCAACTTTTTACACATTGTCTTAATCTGTTGGCTGATTTAGTAATTTAACATCTCATTATCTTTTCACCTCATATTTATAATCACAATTTTTCCACTGAGTGTCTTGTTGATTACATACTTTGTAACATTTCCTACCAATTGTGTTCATTAATTTATGTATTTTGACTACGTGATGTGGTGTATCATTGCAAAACAACAAGTTTAGTCAATTCAATCTAAATTCAAATCTTTCTTAACTATATATAAACTTAAGGCCAATACAAAGAGGAAGATTTTCACTATTGAGTGTCACTGAATTGGTATTTAAGTAGGTCAGTGTTAGTTGGTGGTAGAATCTGTGCTGTGTTTCTGATATTAAAAAACCACCCATTTCAGGTCCACAAGTGAGTGATTATCTTGAAAAGAGGGCTTCCCAAGAAAATGGGAAGATAGGATATACATTTTAAATTGGGAGAAATATGGGTGGTACAACAAAAGAATCATGTGTAGACTGCTAACAAGTGTATTCAAGACCTTTAATTTTTCATGTAGTACATTTTCAAAATATTAGGGTCGTATTATGTGTAGACTGTACTATCTTCTGGCCAATATGGTATTATGATTTACAGATTTAGTGTAGGGTATAATCACATCTTTAATAAAAACCATCCAACAACCTTAAAGACAAAATATTTGAAAGAAAGTTGTTTCAATTGTGTAATCTAAAACATGTACCTAATAAGAGGATTTGTCGTTATTGTAAACCTTGAGAATTCTGAATCAAAGGGTTTGTCGATATTCTCGAGAATGTGGGACAGTAATAAAAAAAGGTAGGAAAATCTAGGCCAGTAAACATGTGTGGAATTTATTTGTAAAAGCCTAATGTAAAAGTGTCAGGTTTGATTATTCAGCCTAAACATTTAGCTTGAGTTCAACTAACCTTATCTGCATCAGTGAGTGCATGGTCTAATACGATGGACTGGAATGCTGATGGCAAGAGATCAAGGCTCAAATCCCAGCCAGATGTGATGAGGATGGTTTTTCCTAAATGGTTTTCCACCTCTTTTCCAAGTAAATGTGGGTTCATTTCCCTATAGTTCTTACCTTCCTCACCCTTACCTCCTTAGTGCGTGGACAGAGTATTTGCAGTGTACAGAAAGATAAAACTAATAAAGTACCACACTTAATATTTCAAGTTCAATTTTAACCTATGATAGGTGTGTGAGTCCTATTGAACCATACAAACTATAATAAAGGCATCAAGTTTAAAATAACACCTAGGTATATGGCCATTCTTATAACCTGGTCAATGGAGCTAAAACACACTGACCAGGACTCCAGCCCGCAATGCCTTGTTATTTTCTAGGGTGGCTATAATATGCGACTTCAGCCTAGAGACATTGATATGGTCGCAAATGGGAGTGACTTTGGTCATTATGGTTGCAAGCATGGCTGTGGAGTCAGAGTCAATTTTGGGTGAAGTTAGGGTCAGTTAAAATGTGCAGACTCCAGCTCTGGCTTCAAAATAAAAATAAAATAATAATATAATATTATTATTATTACAATATGTGGTAAATATATCATTTTTATTGTGTCATTAGGTTTGTCTCGCCACAATTTGGGCAGAATATTGTTCTCAAATTTAAAGTTACATCTCTACAAGATTTAGGTAGTCCAGGAACTGAAAGCCCATGATTTAAATAGGAGAGTTGTTTTTGATGGACAATTTTTAGCAGAATGTAACTAAAACGAAAATTTAGTGGAAAATCTTTGGATGTCTGATGAAGCCCACTTTAATCTAAATAATTATGTTAACAAACATAATGTTTGGTACTAAGCTAAGGAGAATCCTCGCCTTTTACAACAGCGACTGTTACACGTTGAAAAAGTGTTTGTGTGATGTGCGGTGTCATCGAAAGGAATTATCGGGTCATATTTTTTTGAAGATGACATTGACCGCACAGTGAGTGTAACTTCAAAACGATACGTCCACATGGTTCCAACGTTTCTTAGCGATGAACTAGAGAAGTATCCAGTGAACGAGTCCACATGGTTTCAACAGGACGGAACTACAGCTCATAATGCAAGAATCTCAATCGCACTTTACGGGTGCTTTTTGGAAACCACCTCATGACCAGGAATGGCAATATCATTTGGCCCGCGAGATCACCAGATCTTTGGTGTATATCCTTTTATGGGGACTTTTAAAAATGCAAGTGTTTGCTCATCATCCTCAAAGCATTAATGAGGTGAAGGCTAGGATTCATGAAGAGATTAAAGCGATCTCCATTGACACGTTGCAGCAAGTTACGGTGAACTTGCGTTCACGAATACAGGAATGCATAATAAGGGTAGATGGCCATCTCAAGTATGTTAGCTTTAAGAAATGACTTATGTAAAGTGATAAATAGCATAGTTGTAGCATTTAGATAGCCATGTTTTTATGGATATTAAAGTGATTTAAAGTTGCATAACACAGTTCTTAAAATCGCCCTTTCTCACTCACCACCCTGTAATTAATTGTATAGCATTGCGCTCTTCCATACTAATGGAATAGAAATGAGAAAGGTAGCCTTTAGAGGAATCACACTCTCATTTGTGTGGAGGAAGCGTGGGAAACAAATTAGGAACACCATCTTCATTACACAAAAATATAATTCAAACCCCAATTCCTTCACCGCCAATCCACTCTAACACAAGAGTGGCATGTTATACTATAGTGAAACTGTTAAAATAATTATGTTATTATGAGGCTACAGGTCTTTTAAGTGTTAAATTCAATCTCAATCCTGATATTATTCAAGCAGTTTCTTAAATTTATTTTTTAACATGTAAAGTATAGGACTATGGTATTCACAAATTATTTATTTAAAGTGTATTTCCTTAACATTACATATTTAAAATGGGTTCAATTGTAATATCATGTTCTCAATATTTGTATGGTTTAGTTAAGTTTATATTAGTTCAAACATAGAGTAGTATACCATAAATCAATAAACACAATAGTTTACAAAAATTAACACCATAAAAATGGAAATAAAGTATTTCCTGTAAAAAGTAAATCTGTAACACAAATGAGTTTATATTAGCTGAAGACTCAACAAGAAAAATTAATTTACCTCTTGTATCAGAAGTCTGGGTTGAACCTTCAGGATGCAACTGGAAGTTTAAATAAAATATTAAGTTAATACAAAATATTATTTGAATTGTTTGAAACTACAACTGCAGGTTTTATGAAAAACCTGTAAACACCCTTATAAATATATTCTTGTATAAAGGAGGCTTAAATTTTTTTAGTGTAAATATTTTTTTTCATAAAATTAAATTTTGGAGTGAAATGATATTGAAGTAATATTTGAAAGAATAGAAGCACATGCAAACGCTTACTCCAATAAATGCATATTACATAGTTAGTTACTAATTATAAGCCCATCTTTAATATGTTGTAATCATTTAATCTATACAGCCCCTTAAAATGTTGTAATTAACCGGCCCTGTGGTGTAGTGATAAGTGCACCTGAATATGAGCCTAGGGGTTACGGGTTCAATTTCCAGATGGTACTGTACCTTTGGTATTTTTCTCGAAAGAGGAACTACCCCAATGATCACAAGGGTTTGGTTAGTTAGACTTAAGTAAGGTTTAAGTATGTCTGCGGGTTTCACCACCTTATATTCACTATCATTTTATCTCATCGAGATATGGAAAGAGCCTCCACGGAATGGATGTACTATTAGTACATTCAGTTGTTTCCTGAGAAAAGGTACATTTGTACTGTCTAATCTTTCCACAAAATGGTCTAAAACTGATGTAGTCCAGACGCGCAATATTATTATTAATGTCTGAATTAATTTGTCATTTGTTGGGGACAATTGTTTCTTGTCAATGTTAGAACTAGAGTTTTGCCACAAAAGTTGGTTGTAAATTGATACACTTTTGTGTTATGGTGACATTTGTTATAGGTTGTGGAGTTGTTGAAAAGAATGACACGTTTTTATTATGCTTACTCAGCTTTTATTTAATAATATTTAAGGGGTGTGACTCGCCAACTATGATCTTAAGTTCAGTGCAAGTTAAGATTATATTCACATTGCTAAAAACTATAATTGCATGTCTGAGCTACATTAGTCATAGACCAGTTTGTAGAAAGATTAACCAGTACTAAGACTAACTAACAATCCATGGTGACCGTAGGAGTAATTCACTTATCGGTAAAGATACCAAAGGTACCTGCCGAGAATCGAACCTGGGGCACTTAAGGCTCGTAGCCAAACGTACCGACTGCCACACCATGGGGCCAGTTTGTTAATACAAATACAAGTTACTTAATTAATGTTTACATAAATATTTGGGCTTTCTCCACCAATCAGATGGGTTTATTAATAGCCGTTATAAACTATTTTAAAAGTGTAATGTGGGGGTGGTAGGAGACTAGCAAAGGTTAGGGGAGTAAACCCCAAAATAAAATCCTCACCGGTGTTCGGCCTAACAGGTTAAGAGGGGAGTTACATTTGAATGCTTTCAAAATAAGAACTAGCCTCAGGTCAGATGAATGTGGAGGAAATGTTGATTTTCAATAATTCTGGATCTGAAAGTGTTAACAAATACTGTGATGACGCATATGTAGTTAATAGGAACTAGAGTCTGATTTGATAACAAACGCAAAGCTTATGTGGATCTCTCCACATGCTAGAAATTGCTTTGCCAGAATTTACATAAGAAAGAAAAACAAAAGGCCTTACTAATTGTTTGAACATACCTGACTCCCCGACGTTCCAGGTTGAGAATTCATTATCTGCCTTGCCTCCTTAAGACTTGCTGTTGCTAAAGACAAAAATGTTTCAAGCACATGTACAAATCTATAGAATTCTTCTCTGGCAAAGAGAGGTTTGTAGTGACATGCCTAACTTTGAATCAGGTCATATTTGAGTTATGGCCAGTTGTACAGAAGGTTGGTTTGTATCCAAAGTGGTTAATTAATCATCTTATCACTAAAAGAATACTAATTCATGTTATTAAATCAACTCTCGTCAACCTTCAAATTAGAAAATATCATGTGTATGATATATTTATGAAACTCTAAGTCATTATAGATTAAAATCATTCTCTTTAAAGTGAAAGTGTATATATTGTTAGACCCAAAATCAACCTATTTTATGGGTCTAAATTGACAAATTGGGGCTTTATAGAAATGTGTTTCCCTGAAGATGTGCAACCACTATTAACATTAGGACAATTTTTACTGTGAGTTGAAAAGGTCACCCCTTCACAACCACCCCCCAAATGCATCTTCAGAACGCCTGATGATACTGAGCTCATCTTTGGGTAGGGGTTCCCCTTGAGACCTTCTCTAAAAAATTCTCCCTCCGGGGCCAGTGTCATAGTCAGATTTAGTACGCCTCAAGTGTGGCATTACACTAAATACAAGGCGAGGTGTACTAAGTCTGACTATGTAACTGGCCCAAAGTCTTTAATTGAGAAAATTAAATTTTATATATTTACATAAATATTGCATAATTTGTGCACAGGTTTGCTAGTTATCATTATTATAAATGCTGTTTGTGTAGCTCCACTTACTTACACTATGATACTAGGAACTCAAGTTCATTGCCGCAAATACAAAAGTAACCCACCTATCCCTATCTTGAACTACTTCTATCCAGTCCACCTCATTACACCCTATCTTCTGCAGGTCCATTCTAATGTTATCCTCCCATTTGTGTATAGCTCTTCCAAATGGTTAGCCTAAGGAGGTCAAATTCATCTCTTTGGTACCTCAATTCTTAATGGCATCAAACGACCCAACAATCGATCTTAATAACATGGTTTTTGATACCTAGAATCTTTGTTCTAAAAATTATAGGAATTTAATGTTCTGGTATTCAAACAAAAAAAACAATATTAAGAATTAGGCTAGTTTTTATTAAGACCATTATTAGTTTTTTTGCCTTTTTACTTTATTGCCGACGTGTTATAGATGACTCAACATTACCTTTGTATTCTAGTGATCTTGAACAAATCAAACATTGCCTATTAATTTTTATATTTACTTTTTACTAATATAATCTTAGACATATTAATCTACTACAATAAGTTTATCACCAATTTGAATTTATTATTACATTTATTCGATTCTAAGACACACTTTCTTAAACATTTTAACGTCTCTAAAAATGGGTCATGTCTTGGAATCTCAGTTCTTCTTCGACCAACGCACTTGTTGGCTCGGAAGACAGTATATTATGGGATAGTAAGGATAAAGATGGCTCAGAAGGAAGGTGAATGAAGTTGTAATGACATATTTAAGAAATGTATGTGGAAAAACTCGTATGGACAGAGTCAGTGATAAATGGGTATTGAAGGAGTGTGTTTTGAAAGGGAATACAATAGCTCAATGTGAAAGAAGTGTGTTAAATTAGTGTGGGCATGTCGAGAGGATGAGTGTGAATTGAGTGAAGAAGCAAATATATGAAGGTAGAGTGGGGATCAAAAGGTTAGGTAGGTATGTCCGTAGGAAGAGAGGAATAATATACTTACTGATAAATAAGATACTAGTGAATTCTGCAATAAAAAATATCTCTTAGATATAGGGTATTTTTGTGTTTTATTTTTATTCCGTTTTTTAGAATCAAAACCTTTTTTCTGTTGGTGGTATTGAAAAATTAAGGTGTTTCTTATAATTGGCATCTTAAAATCAAAGAAATGTGGTAATTATTATTATTATTATGAATTATTAATAATATAAATAATTACTGATCAAATTTGAGCTTTATGGTTGTAACCAACCCCCATCATTTTCCCACAAAAGAAACGACAGACAGAGGTAAGCACAAGAGAGTTATAATTTTATTGTCAAAGAAAACATGATACAACTCAAAGGGGGAGTGACACTTAGGAGTAATAGAGAAACCATAAGCCAGAAGGGCTGCAAGGTGCAAGGGACACCGCCGGGGCCTGAAGGAACTTACGACAATAATAACAATAGGCGGCTCCTTACAATCAGACACCCTCAAAATGGCGTCTTCAGAAAACAGCAAAAAACCCTAACAAATTGGTCTCCAGTTTCATAATAACAAATAATACATAAAATAGTCAATCGACAACATGAGCAGAGAGACAACCCCTACTCATGATTCGTAACATAGGGTGAGACAACAGCTCACGTCCCTTACCTAAACAATGACATCCACACTATGCTAAAACTTGACATTTCCTAAAGTTTAAAGTATACGTATGGATTCCTAAACGCTGAAGACTCAACAAGAAAAATTAATTTACCTCTTGTATCAGAAGTCTGGGTTGAACCTTCAGGATGCAACTGGAAGTTTA
>CABFOV010007926.1:1986-25923 GCA_902141375.1 Timema poppense
ATTATTTTGGTAGAAAGAACCGTATCTGTTAGTTACCAAACAAAATACAATCAATCTTGTTATCTGCAGTTGTGACGCTTGATAGATATTATCAACACCTATAAAATAATATTACTAATATAGCAAAATGTTACTCGTGTTGGCCGCAAAGAAATAGGTTTGAATTTTATAGAATGTTATTCCAACCAAAACCAGGGTATGGATCTTAAGTTTTTCAACCAGCGCTTTATTTTTGAGATCTTGCGCATTTTGTGAATTTCCTGTTGAACTAATGTCTAAATATGCATAATCTAGAAGGTTCCGGAAACATTTCTAACAAAAAAAAAATCAACTGTTACAAGATGCTTGTGACATACGAGTTTTTATTTGCTCTATTGGTTACCTGGCGATCTATGGGTAAGGCGTCAGACTACTGTTCTGGGGGTCTGGGGTTCAATCCTCGGTCCCGGCACAAATGTATCTGATTGCCAAACCCTTCCTTCACCTCTAACAAGACACGTATTAATCACAACTTGTGAATGTGAGAAATGCCAGGCCTCCACCATGGTTCGGATCCCACGTTAGACTGTAGGTCCTCCATTTCATCTCGCAATCACCCTACCATTACACATTAGCGTAAGTGCGTATAACCCGAACGGATATTAAGACGCGGTGCTAATCATAATAATTGCACTGTCAACTTGATTTTTGTTGTTTTGTAAAATGAGCAGATCTAATACTTTGTGGAGGGTGTTATTAAAGGGGTGAAATGTTTTAAGCACCGAGAGGGGAGGGTTGCGCAACCAAACCAAACTCCGCCACTAAACATATGACGTCGGCGAGGCCCATTTCTCGCCATGAAGAACATTCCGGCCTATGATGCGTCTATGCCTGGTCTCAGTTATTACAGTCGTAGCTACCAGCTACGCTCCCCCTAAGGGTTGAATGATAATCTGTTTTCTGTTTGCTGCCGGTCTAGATTATAATAATTGTTGTTGAGCTTGGAAGGAATGGAGAGGGAATGAGAACGGAAGGGTTTATATTGTTGTTCGGCAACATTACCAGAACGTCACTTGTTGTGCGTCTACAATTCAGGGGTGGACAAACGGCACACCTGTCTTTCCTTTAATTCAGAGCCAGATCGTGAAAGAGTTGAACCCTTGGTTGGATGGTTAGAGGGGTCAACCACAAGTCTAAAGGACCCTAGTTTGAATCCGTGTTATACTGATCAAGATATATATATATGCACTGTTTATTAGCCAATATAAAACTTTTAGTTACTTTAGAAACTACCATGGCAGTGAAAGAAAAAGCTACATAAAGACTAATCAGTTTATAGTTAAGTAGTTCTACTAAAGAGAGTGTCTTAAATTAATTATAAATTAGTTAGTGTCTTGAATAAGTTCTACAATAAACGTGGCTTGAAGTAGTTCTACTATAGTTACTTTCTTGAAGTAGTTCCACTAGCTTTGAATGTTGAACTGATGTCAACTCGTACAATGGTAGAAACAAACTGTATATCTCTTCTTGCCACATTCAACATTTACTCTAATGTATTAGGAATGAGGCAAGTTGACTTTAAAGAAAGTGTAACGTTATTTGAGTGAAGGGAGATTAGAAAAATCATTTAGTAATAACATCCATATTACACCCAACCGGAATCGAATATCGATCTCCCTGCCATCGGCAGTTTGGTATATTGAGAGAGAGTGATGCCTCAGACCATGTGGCCACCGAAGCGGGTTCTTATTATTTGTTAATAAGTATTTTTCTAAGCCAAGACAAGCCACTGAACACACACACATGAAGAGTGTCACTTTGCTCACCCTTGTTAAGGGTGTAGATATGTTGACAGGTCTACGCCCTAGTGGTGCCAACCACGGGGCACAAACAAGTGAAGACTACATCACGTTGTTTAACGATAATTAGCATTTTCCAGGCAACGTTAGTGTTGGTAGTGCCTCGCTCCTGACACAACAAACAAAGACCCTGCTCTGTGTCAGTTTAGATTAGTTTTAACCACTGCTCGTGGTCGAGAGGTTCGGTGCTGACCCAACAACACCTACTGCAAAGAGTCGGTTTGAATCCCTGAGGGGACGGATTTGATAACCTTGGGTGTTACGGAAACAAGAGGAGGGTACGATTAATTTGGAATTCACCCTTTAATTAGGCTTCAACCCGTGCTTATTAATGAACTGTAGTTGAACACTTTATAAACCTTTGATGAAAATGTAATGAAGTTTAACACCTTATTAACCTTCAATTACACGTCCAGGAGTTGAATAACTTATGCTATTAGCCTTATACTTACTTATCCTGAGGTTGTACAACTCATAAAACTTCCATTTACACGTGTTTGAGTTGGACAGTTTACAAAACTTTAATTAACATGTGCTTGAGTTTAACAAATTATTAAACTTCTATATACACGTGCTTATGGCGGATAACTTATAAAACTTCAATTTACATGTGGTTGAGTTGAACAAATGATAAAACTTCAATTTACTTGTGCTTGTGTCTGACAACTTTTAAAACTTAAATTTACATGTGCTGTGTTGGATAACTTACAAAACTTAAATTTACATGTGGTTGTTTTGGACATCTTAAAAAAAACTTTAATTTACATGTCATAGAGTTGAACAACTCATACAATTTCGATGTACAGATCTTTGAGTTGAACAACTAACTTATAAAAGGTGACCTGGCGGTCTAGGGGTACGGTGTCAGACTTCTATGCTGGCGGCCGAGGTTCAATCCTCGGTCACGGCATAGATTTATCTGATTACCAAACCCTTCCTTCACCTCTGACAATACATCTTGTGAATGTGGGGAATGCCAGGCCTCCACCGTGGTTCGGATTCCACGTTAAACTGTAGGTCCTCCATTTCATCTCACAATCACCCTACCATCACACATTAGCGTAAGTGCGTATAACACGAACGGGTAGTAAGACAAGGTGCTAATATTAATAATAATAACTTATAAAACTTCAATGTACGAGTAAATATGTTTTTTGAGTTCAACAACGGCTTCCTTTGATTCAATTGTCCAGGAGTTGAACAACTCATAAAACTTAAATTTATTTGTCTTAGAGTTGGAAAACTTACTACTAACCTTCGATGTACAGTACAGTACATGTCCTTGAGTTGAATAACATATTAGTCTTCGATTGGCATGTCCATGGAGCTAAACAGCTTTGAGCTACATTAACAAAATGCAAAAACAATAGACGGTATTGCTCATTACGTCCCTTTTATCCTTTAAGGGGTCTAATAATGGCCTGGCCTCAGACCGTGGGGATAATCGTTTAGGCGTTACGTATTTATGGATCGTCCAAGCGAAAGAGAGATGACTACTTTATTTGAATTCCAGTCAGATGGAATCTTACTAACCTTCAAGTGGTGTGCAAATAGATTAAATAGGGTAGTTCGGAGTTCACTAGGTGTACGATCTCAGGTGATGGCATGTGTGTGTATGTGCATCTGATGGTTGCTAAGCTTGTCTTAAAAGCCCCAGGAAAAGAAAAACTCAACAAGTCAAATCACAAACGTAAGTTTTTAAAAAAAAAAAGTGTTCGGGCGTAACTTTAAAAGTGTAGAGCGTCCGACCTCAGTTTTACCCCTTTCCCGGTCCTTGTGAACGAAATTTATCCCTCGTCGGGTGGTAGCCCTGGTTGAAGATACGTGAACTTTTTTTATATTAGATCAATCAAATCGACTCACTCTTTAATCAATGTATTGGAATTCAATTTTGATCAAATCGAACCTCATATATATTTCTTTTAACTCTGTATTTCTGTAGGAAAAAAATCTCGTGCCTTTATTACTGCAAACCTTATACGAAGTATTTTTGTCTTATCTTTTCAGATTGAAGTATCATCAGGGAATAAGCTTCATCACAAGAGTATACCCCATTCCCTAATAGTATGCTCAAATGGGATACCATTAGTACTGTAAAAAAAAACCAGAGAATGGTTTAATTCAGAAAAATAAAAACTCACGTTTGAGATATGCTAAGGTTGGTAGATAGAGAACGCGAAGAAAAGCCAGTGTTTCTTTCCTTCAGTTTTTACAGCAAAACATTTATTTTGGCCAAAATAAATAAAATATTGCTTCAATACAAAGGTTAGTTTTCTTCACATGGTGATATCAACAGTTGTTAAATATTCTAAGAATTGAAAAATAACACCTGGACACGGGAATCGAACCCGGGACCTTCGGCTTAGTACGCCAATACTCTTACCACTGAGATATCCAGGATTCGTCCCGTGCCCATGGTCATTCTTCACTCATATTTTTAAGGCAAAGTTTATAAGCTGACCACTTCCGCACGTCCATCAAAGACTCTGCCTTAATTTCAATTTTCAGAATTTGATATCTAAGTGGTGCTATCCTCACTAAAATGCATAGATTATAGCTTCGGCTATCTGATTCATTAGTTGTTAAATATCTGTCATGAATGAGCATGGCAGCATTAGATGAGAAAAAAAATTAAACGAAGAGAAAAAGTTGTCATTAAAATCCAAGACATATTTGAGAGATATTCAACAAATTGTTGATATCACCATGTGAAGAAAATTAAACTATGTTTCTGATGAAGCAAGATTTTATTTATTTTCATCAAGAATTATCCTATATATTATTTATGTTGTCAACATCCTTTTTTCTCTCTCAACTAATAAAAAGCCTACAACGATTAATAAGGTATCCGTGAATAGGATTTTTCACCAACTTCTGACATAGCACACTCAGTTTAAGTTAAAACACATGGTTTGTTTGGAATTTAAGTTAAAAGACAAATCTAACAATATTTCTGTATCAATTACCGAAAATAAACTTCTTTCTCGCGTCCCCTACACTCTCACCTCAAAGGTTAACATTTTATATGACATATAATTAATTTAGTTTTCATATTATTCGTGTTATTCATATTTTTCACCGACTTCTGACATAGCACACTCAGTTTACGTTAAAACACATTGTTTGTTTGGAATTTTAGTTAAAAAACAAATCTAACAATATTTCTGTATCAATTACTGAAAATAAACTTCTTTCTCGCGTCCCCTACACTATCACCTCAAAGGTAACATTTTATATGACATATAATTAATTTAGTTTTCATATTCTTCGCGTTATTCATTTGATACAAAATGATTTGTAATTTATAGTTTAAAGCGAAAATGGGTTCACTCTGTACCTCTCTGTAGTGAAGAGGTTGCGACGCGTATGGTCTTAATTGATACATGTAGCTTTACTACTTTCATGATTAATTATAAACATTTTATATTTAAGTCAACTTAACCTGGACATTTAATTTGCTACTTGTCTTATTATCCATCCGGGGCTATACGCAGTTTAGTTAAACTTACTGAGTATTCTTATTGTTATTATTATTATTATCACCGCGTCTTACTGCCCGTTCGGGTTATGCGCACTTACGCCAATGTTTAATAATAGGGTGATTGTGAGATGAAAATGGAGGACCTACAGTTTAACGTGGGATCCGAACCACGGTGGAGGCCTGGCATTTCACACATTCACAAGTTGTGATTAATAACACGTCTTGTCAGAGGTGAAGGAAGGGTTGGGAAATCATATAAATCTGTGCCGGGACCGAGGATTGAACCTCGGACTCTTAGCGTAGAAGTCTGACACCTTACCCCCTAGACCGCCAGGTCACCAACGTTTAAGAAAAATCCCTCAAACACACCTGGTTGGGATTCGAACCTTAACCTTACCGTCACCAACAAAATGGACCAGTGGTCGCCAAACTCATAGTGGATTGGCGATACTGTTGAAATGTGAGATTACAGAGACACTTGGCCATCGCGCCTTTGCTCAGTCTCTGTGGCTTGAGTTAGTAACTGAAAGGTACAGGGAGACAAGAGAAGGCAGGTCACGTGGCACATTTTACAGTACAAATTACTTTTATTTCTTAAAACCCATAAATACCCAACCAAATACTTAAAAAATAATTAATATGACAGAGGCCTCTTTTAACCATAATATTAAGTGAATTATAAAGGTATCATGATTGTTCAACAGATGATAGCCCGGACTCCATTTGAGTAAAAAATAAACTTTCCCCCTTTTCCCCTCGTACCTTTTAATTGCAATGGGAAATTATGTAAAAATGTTGGTAACTGTCACAATAAATGAACTTTTATTGCTAGAAAACAAAAGGATCATTACATTTTTAAAAACAAAATGGTATTTAAATACACTTTAAAAACACAGCGTGTAACTTACTGAAAATAATTACATTCACTTTCGTACAGTTTATTATTTTAATAATATTTAATTCCTAATTGAATGCATTTATCAAGATATGATAAAAAGTTTGTATTAAATTTCACCACCTTCAGCTGAAACTTATGACACACACAAGCTAAAAGAGTAGAACAACGCTTTTATAAGGAGCGCCAAAAGATTTAAAACTGGAGACTTTTTTTCCCTTCGATATTTATAATCCTCGCATATGCTAGACTTCAGGTAACTCTCTTCAACGCTAAACTATTTCGGGGAGTTCGAAATTAGTTTCTCGGTTGAGCTAACGAAAATAAAACCTCGAGCAATCGACCGTTTGGCATTCCCTTAACTACATATATATATATATATCATTTGTATTTACCTCTTTCCGCCCACTCCCTCGATTCACCCACGGTAAGATTGAAACCCAAACCTCCACTGTGTCAGGTGACCATCATGCCGTGCAAGTTTGTCGCCTTACCTCCCTCGGCTACCGCTGTGTGTATATTTTAATAACGAACATACCCGCAACAACGGGGACGTGGATAAAGGCATCAGTATTGTCTTGTCTGGTTTGACCGTGGCAAGGAGGTTGGAGATCAAATCTCGGATGGATGAGCCCTTCGTTTACCCTGTAAGGTAGAAAGCTCATCTTACATAATTCCGTTATGATATCTAGCTTCTATTTCCTTGGTCTTATTATCTAACTCACGCAAAGGGTTGACATTTAAAAATTTAGTAGTCCCTGTGCACGAACGTGTCCACCTCAAAGCCGAAATTTTAAAACTTTTAATTAGATCTTTTTAAATTAATTAAAAACCGAGTCAGAAGCAAAGCAATTTATAAGAATAAGAAAAGACTAGGTATTACTCGTACCTCAGTCGATGCGCTCAACTGCTACAAAACGCCCTAACTAGCTTGAAATGTAAGACTCAATTGTACAAAATGTATTAGAATAGGATACCCTTTACTCACGACTAGACATTGTTAGTGTAATTAAATATCGCAGGTTACGCTGAGTGGTATGGGCTCCGCGAATGGAATAAACTTGAGCTGCTTTCTAAGTATTGAGTGAAAAGCAATGGGAAGAACTCACGACTAGACATTGTTAGTGTAATTAAATATCGCAGGTTACGCTGAGTGGTATGGGCTGCGCGAATGGAATAAACTTGAGCTGCTTTCTAAGTATTGAGTGAAAAGCAATGGGAAGACCTAGACGCAGATGAGAGGGTAGCATTAGAGTAAACCTGAAAGAGAGTGTGCATTGAGGTAGACTGGATATATATAGCTGAAGATAGAGATAGGGTGTAATGAGGTGGACTGGATAGAATTAGCTCAATATAGGGATAGGGTGTAATGAGGTGGACTGGATAGCTCAATATAGAGACAATGTGTAATGAGGTGGACTGTTGATAATTAGTCAAGATAAGGATATATATATATATATATAATTACTTTTATAGGCGTGCCCATGAACTTTTGCGATACTAGTGTCATATACCAAGAAAGTAAGCAAGCTATGAAATTTTACCAGGTACACGCAATGCCTTTATTATTTTAAAGATTCGCATTTTAATTACGTGCAGAATGAAATATAGGGATTTTACTAAAACACTGCACACATTGCATAATTTTAACACCGCTTACCCCTTCCCCCGTCTCCAGAAAACATTCTTGGGTACTCTTCTGGCGAATAACGATCCTTGTGAAACACACTTAGGGTGAATTAACCAATTATTACTTTACAGATTTTGGTTATGTCCTTCTATATTTACTGATGAAATGGATAAAATAACCACTGTAACTCTTGGAACATTTATGTTTTTATTCCCAAGAACAGTTTGGTTATGATATTACCTTTAATTGAGGAAGGAACTCGTTCAAAGAGGTCACGAGACCCTCTTTATCCTTCTTTCCCACTAACGGCTAGTCAACCCTTCAGCAACTAACCTCCTTGATGGGCTTCACGGAAAAGTTGATAATCTTTTTAGGGACTGGATTATTTACGAAGTCTAATGTACAGTTAATAAATAATTTATCTTTCATGTTAATTCTTTGAAAGGTAATTTTTAAAAAATTTAAAGTAAAAGGATGTTGATTAGTGATACTTACTTAAAATTTGTTATTCCTAGAACAATATCATTATTTTTCCGGAAGGGAAAATAAATTATCGATACACAGGTCGAAAAGAGGAAATTAAAAAGTTCTTAGATATTATACAAAGACTTTATCCCAATGTTTTACGAGAACCCAAAGGGATTTGGTGAAGAACATACAATCATCGATAGGTCATTAATCTTGTGATTGATTTCCTGCATCTCTGCAAGTTTGTCTAACCTGCACCAGATTTCTTACATCTTTGTACCTTATTCTGCCAACATCGTTCGTTATCTGATTCACGTACTCCAATCCTGTTCTCCCTCTTGACTTTCTCCCTTTCACATCTCCTCATCATCTTCATCAAAATCTCATGTCTAAGTTTATGTTTTATCATGTTACATCTCCTTTGATCTTTACCTTTCCAAAGTTTCCTTTCTTCATTTGCTTTTCTTAGCACTTATTTATTCTAAACAATCTCCATCATTAATATTAATAATGGCGTAGTTGGCTAACGCGCTAGTGATGTTGAGCTGCTCGACTGCTGAGGACGGGAAGCTCGAGGTTCGAACCTCGGTCGGGTAAACTGGGGGTGGTTTTTGCTAAATGGTTTTCCACTCTCCCTCCACGCAAATGCGAGTTCACTTCCTCTAATTCAACCTTCCCAATTCCTGATCCATTAGCGTAATTAGTTCTTAAAGCGTATAACCCGAACGGGTAGTAAGACGCGGTGCTAAATAATAATAATAATAATAAAAAAAAAAAATATTTTCAACATTCTTCTGTATCACCATGTTTAAAATTCTTCTAATATTTTCCTTTCAGTCGCACCGGTGGTCCATGTTTGACACCCGCAAAGCGCAATGCTTCATCCATATTATGTCTTTACGAACCTTTTATTGATTTTCAAATTGATGCTTGTCGACTTCTATTCTTCTTATGAATTACATATATTATTTACTAAGCCTATATTTATTAATTATGTTTTATCTTTACCGGTTTGGTGAAAGATAAATAACTTTTAAACAAACAAGCAAACGGGCTTAAAGGGTGAAATATATTGTTTCAATGCTTCATCGATTTTTTAGAACTTTATATGAATTTCACATAATGATTGATTACTAATCGCTTTTTCTGTTGCTCAAAATATGTAAAAAAATTTGCTAACTAAACGGACCAAAATATACATAACAGCCAATGTTTAACTAACTTTTTCCTGCAGGTTATAGGGTCTAAGATACAGTCTCTAATATCATATTTTATTAACAAATTAATTATGTATGATTTGAGAAACAGCAGTGCGATTGTAATTGATTAATATTTTTAATATCCATAGCTAGAAAGAATACTATATAATGACAGTTTTGTAGTAGAAATGAATGTGGGGCATAACATTAATGTGTAATAGACTCTATATATATAATTTATAGTACTTAATTTGTATTTTTTTTACAACAATTTATATCAAAATAAGATTTACAAGTACAACTTACCTAAACCTAAAATAGCATAATTATTTATTTTTATTAAATATGCAATTTTGTTGGCAAAATTGCCAATCTCTTAAGACCCTTGGCCCTGTCGAGTGCAAGTCTAAAACCTATGTTTGTGGGATGGTGGGTGGCAGGGTGAAAGGCGTGGCTTCACAACCGAGTATCCTTCCGCGCCAACAAGAACAGATAGATTACGTAAACAGTATATGGCGCTCGCTACCGGACAGGTCTTGAGGAAAAATACTACTTTTGGAAATATCAGTTTTCTCGAGAAGTAGTGAAATTTCTAGAGTAATATTTTCAACACCTCTTCTAAGATTATGTATCAATGTTTATTAGATGTTAAATTTTCTTAATTTTTGTTATGAAGCCGGCAGTTTTCTATTGAAAAATGTCAAAATTATTGATATTCGATCCCTGTTAAAGCTATAGAGGAGGTGTGTGTATAAAAAGCATAGCTTAATCAACATGATTAAATTCTTGAACAAACCGTTTCCTAAAATATTGCAAAACAATACAAATTATTGAAGCTAACCGTTTGGTTGGCTCCCATGGCTCTGCATTTCCACGCCAAATGAAAAGGTCGATCGCCTTAATAAGCTTGGAGTTCCTAGCCTCTCTAACGAGGGAGGCTTGGACTAGTTTATTACCTTATAATTATTTGTGATTACTTTAAAAATAAGTACTACTTTAACTTTAAAACGTGTCTTAAAGGACCAAATTTGCTGGATATTTACTTAAAAAAACCATATACGGAAAGTACTGTCGCATAATAAAAATATATTTTTGTTTCACACAAGCGAAATCTAAAATAACATTGGCATATTCTCTTGTAGAATTTCATATGAAATTAAAGCCCATAACCTTATCTCCATTCATATGAAATATTTAAATCCACTGTCGCAAAGCTTCAATTAAATTTAGATAGATACCTACTAAAGATATAGAAACTTGTTTTCATAAGTAGCTTCATTGTATTATTTTATTTATTAAAGGAAAGGCAACAGTTTTATTTTTTTGCGTTGTTGCATATTTTTTTAAGCGTTACTGTGCACTTTAAATGCAGCAGAGCAAGCAAACATTCGAGCCAAGTGTGTTACAGTATATATTTTTTTACGATCGAAAAAGCCGTGCCAGTTGTCCTGCAACGTTATTAAACGAGAAGTTTTACGAGCGTGTGTGACATCAAGATGGCCGTGTGCACAGGGCTGCCAACTAACTTTACGACTATCCCTTGTTATGTTTGCTTCGTTAATACCCGGCCAAGAAGTTAAGGGCGTTAAGGGGTGTGACGAGGCAGATACAACAGTTGATCACTCGCTACTACCCCTAAACAAAGATGGCGTGCCTCCTGTTCAAATATTGGGTATGTATTCCAGGCTAAGCACTTTGTATTTGAAAATATAATACATATATTTATACCGTAAAAATGTGTACCATCTGTCTTTGTTTCTAATACTTGAATAAAAGTAATATTTTTTGTTTTATTTATTTTATTAATACAGCAATTTCATTCTCAACACAAAAAGGGAGGTAATCGTACCATTGAATGATTACGTATTTCCTTCAACCACATATAATTTTATACATTGATTTTTTCCTAATATTGGTTCTATATTTAGTAAAATTAAATTGACTTTTTTTAATGCTTAAATTTTAATTTAAAAATGTTTTATTAAATTACTTATTTAATAAGGTTTTTTAAAGTAAAGTATATATATATATATAATTGTGATACTATATATTTATATACTGGGCATTGAAGCTATATATATATATGTGTGTGTGTTATTCGGTAGATATCGCAAAGATGAGAGTCTGGATGTTGAGGACAATGGCTGTGTTTTGCTTCAATGGCCAGTATTTGGATACATGTTTTACTTTGATGCACACAAAAGTAGTTTTATAGTGAAATTAAAATAACTAACATCAACCCTTGTGTTATGGGCAGTGGAAACGAGATTTCAAACTGAAGAACAAAAAAAGGGGGGGAAAAACATTTATGAAGTCCCTATTTTTCAAGAAAGTGACTTTTATACTCTAAAAACACCATATCAAATTTAAAAAAATAAAAGTAAATATGACAGCGACTTTTTTTTAATCATAGTCTAAAGTGCATTATATATGTTACATGGTTATATGGCAAATTGCAACAATAGCTCAATTTGAAATAAAATTGGAATCTTCCCCTTTTATCTTTGTACCCTTAAAATGTTCTCATGTTTATAATTTTTTTACATTGTAAAAAACAAAAAAAGCGCTAACTTGACTAGGATATTAAATACACAGTAATTACCAACTCTTACTCAAGAAGTTATGTCAGAGTAGTGACATGAGAAAAGGTTCTTCACTTTTAATTCTCAGATTTTTTTATTTGTCTTCATAGTTTTTCACAGACCTCTGTAAGCTATATCTTCAACAATACTTTAATTAATTCTGAGTGGAAAATATTATCATTTTTTAATTTGTTGGTAGTTTTTATTTTTTAATTGTCAAATTAAACCTACAAAATTGAATATTGACTCGATTGATGGAGAAAAGTTGGGTTCCACAATAATTATCTTTTATATTATTTCTGTTGTCAACATCCCTTTTTCTCAACTAATACAAAGCCTACAGCGATGAATAAGGTATCAGTGGATAGGAATTTTAATGACTTCTGACAGTTTACGTTAAAACACATTGTTTGTTTAAGGTTTAAGTTTAAAGAAAAATCTAACAATATTTTTGTATCAAATACCGAAAATAAACTTTCTTTTCTATTTTGTGTATTAACTTCGCCGAGTATTTAATTTCAACAGTCCACAAAATATTAATTTTGAGGGGGAGGAGGGAGGCAAAGGTTGAATGTGCGAAAGTTTCGCAAGGGTTTAGTGGTTTAACATTAATGAAAAATGTTCGACAATTATAAAGAGAAACATATTTTTGTCCAAGAGGGACGACCAAACAAGATAATGAATCCATTACAGTCTCCAGCCTGTGGCCCGAATCAGTTTTTTTATTCAAGCCATATATCTTCCACTACACGCTATCAAGGCCTGCCGTAGCTTCATATGCTCCACAATACAACTTAAGACTAGGCCAGGCACAACATCCAGTCCCCGACCGTTAATTTATCAATATGAGAAGATAAACCCAAATTTCCCCTATGACAAATTTTTCGCCATGCCGGGAATCGAGCCCGGGACCCTTAGCTCAATAGACAGACACGCTACCGACTGAGCCAATGTGTCATAATGAATTAATAAAATTACATAATGAAGAGCTTTATGGTTTGGATGCAGTTCCAAACATATTAATGATAATCAAGGCACGAAAGCTAAGGTGGGTGAGGTGATCTGGTGGTCTAAGGGTAAGGTGTCAGACTTCTGTGCTGGAGGTCCGGGGTTCAATCCTCGGTCCCGGCACAGATTTATCTGATTACCGAACCCTTACTTCACCTCTGACAAGACATCTTGTGAATGTGGGGAATGCCAGGCCTCCACCGTGGTTCGGATTCCACGTTAAACTGTAGGTCCTCCATTTCATCTCCCAATCACCCTACCATTACACATTAGCGTAAGTGCGTACAACCCGAACGGGTAGTAAGACGGGGTGATAATAATAATAATAATATTAATAATGAGGTGGGTGGATCATGTGGCGCGTATGTGCCATGACAGGCCTGTACACAACATTTTAGTTGTGAAAACTGAAGAAACACGATCCTTCAGTGGACCAAGACGTCAATTAGAGGATAATGTGAAAATTGATTTATGGAATATGGGTTGTCAGGTTAGGGTTTGGATGGAGGTGTCTCAGAATAAGGTTGAATGGCAAATATACGTCCTGACCGGCCATGAACTTTGGAGGTGCTTAAGGTGGGATGAAAAGAGGACGCGAGAAAAGGCCAGTGTTTTTGCAGTTTTTATGGCAAACACATAATTTTTGACGAAATAAATAAAATATTGTTCCAGGACAAACATAGAGTTTAATTTTCTTCACATGGTGATATCAACAGTTGTTGAATATCTGTCATGAGCATGGTAGTATTATCTAAACAACTTTTTAAATGAAGAGAAATAGTTGTCATTAAATTCCAGGACACCTTTGACAGATATTAAAGAAATTTGACGTCACCATGTAAAGAAAATTAAATTCTATGTTTGTACTGGAGCAATATTTTATTTATTTTGTCAAAAAAATAAAGAAGGTTTTTGCTATAAAAACTGAAAAAATACTGGCCTTTTCTCGCGTTTCCTACATATCTACCTTAAAGCCAGAGAATTAGATGATACGGACATTTTTTCAATCAATAGGAACAACCATTCCATTTTTTGTATCTCAATACATATAAACTTCAGTGGTCTGACTTGCAATTATATTGAATCTCATTTGTCTTAGTTTTGTATTTCCTTAGAATAATAGCGAAAACACCTCATTTTTATGTTTATTCATTATAACTGTCAGCCCTCCGAAGCAAATGTTGACAAGAATGAATTTTCCTAGGTTTATTAGCATACGTTAAAGACACTTTCTATTAATTTTATCTTATCTTGAAGAAAGTTTTGATTGACTCGATTCCTAAATTTTTATTGACTTTCCTTTTATTAGAACACATCCTGTAGGTTATATAAAATAGTAAAACCTAATATTGGCCAATGACACCCTCGGAATTATTCAGCATCCAATCATCACACATAATATATGTGGTCACTTTTAAATCTTTTTATAAATGAAAAAACAACGTAACCATAATTTTAATGGTTCTTACTAGAATAGGTGTTTAAGAAACGGTTTATTTCAAAGATAAAGGAGTAAGGAGAAATCTACATTTCTCCTATGCCCAACTTTATATTGGTGTTCTAGACTTGTTAGTAGAGAGAAAAATAGATTATTTGAAGACATATTCTCCCAGCGTAACACTGGAATTTGTTTTCGGTATTTCACAAAAGTTAAACAAAAATATTTGTCTTAATATGAAATAATCTAGATAGTAATAATCTTCATAGAAAGGGTCCTTAATAAAAAAACAAAGTTTTTTTTGCGGCCAAAATGTATTATTTTATATATTTTGATAATACTTATCAAATTGACAACTGCAGATCTCATAATATGAAATATGAATACATTAAAGTGGACCTAGTAGCTTTTGTACATGTTTGATAAGGCCCTTCCAATTCAAGTTTGACTGTAGGTCTACATTGTCAGGTGCAGAGTTAAATTAGGTGGTAATTTATAGACCTTTCTACTCCGAATGCTTAAGGGTGCGCAACCACTTCTTAAGACACTTGCACTTTAAGGAGATGTAGTTTTGATTTGAGGTAATCCATTTTTTATTAAGTTTTTATTTAATTTCTTTTACTGCCAAATTTGTTAGTAGCCCATTAAAAAAAATAACACAGTTGAATTTAATAGAAAATTTTTCAATTTCCACATTTTTTATCTTTTTAGAAACCCACACACCGGTCCAACGTCTAGGAATAGTGTTTTAAACAACTATTAGTCTTTATATACTTCACTGAACACGAAAGAAAATTTTTCAATTTCCACATTTTTTATCTTTTTAGAAACCCACACACCGGTCCAATGTCTAGGAATAGTGTTTTAAACAACTATTAGTCTTTATATACTTCACTGAACACGAAAGCCCTCCCGGTTTGTCACCAAACCTCCCCCGCTCCCCCTCACCCTTTCCACAAACCCCGAAACAGTTCTAACATCCATCCTTCTTCGTCACCTTTCCCAACGCACATCAACATAGCCACCCCCCTTTGAATCCCATCAGTGATAAGCCACGACCAACAGGGATTACCATCCCCCGCCATCATTAATAAATCACGTGACCACCCTTCAGTGTGACGTCACAAGAGTCACGTGTGAATACGTTACCTACCCCCGGTGTATCCCACCCTCCAACCCCTACTCTCTTACACACGCGGTGGTACAAAGTTTATCGATCGATACATTTAGGTGCAAATGATTTCGAAACTTGCACGGTTGTTGCAAGCACTTTTCACCTTTCATGCATGAATGTGATTGTTACGTGCTTTTAAAGTTTTCTCGTTCAATTTCGTTTTGATTATTTTGCAAGTTAAGTACAATCATAATCAGAACGGTTCTCCAGTTCTAAACTTTCAACGATATATTATTAATATTCGAACACAACTGCTAAAATACCTATTTGAAACAATTTTCTCGTTAACTTAAAGTGAAAGCTGGATAAAATCTACCCAAGCTGCGAATTAATATTGATGAAGAAATCAATCTCTCACACTGGTTAGAAATAACTATTCAAAAAGTATAAATGTTCACGCTCATTGCTAGCTAACTCAAGTGAAGACAATGAGGCTGGCATATAAGGAACTGCACCAGCATTCATTTGTACAAAGACTGAGAAACCCCATTGGAGAAAAAAAAACCAGTTAAACTGATGACTTTTACGAGAATGAAACCATAGACCATGCGTCTACTGAAGCGAGTAGCATTTATGTTAATTACGCTAATTTTGTGAGGATAGGGAAGGTTGAATTTGGATGAAGTATACCCGCTTTTGTGTGGAGGTAAAGTGGGCAATTATTATAAAGAATGCGTACAACCCGAACGGGTAGTAAGACGCAATGCCACTGCTAATAATAATAATAATAATAATAATAATAATAATAATAATAATAATAATAACAACAATAAAGAAACTCTCTTGGTACATTTAGCAGAGACTCGGAACCCGATTTTCCCCTCTTGGGCTTATCACGAAAGTGATGCCTTAGAATATGTGACCATTGGAGCGGGTGATGTTTTAGTCAAAATTATTTTTTGTGTCATATGGTGGAATACCATCGTTCGCGTATAGTTTTTTAGGTAGTCATTGAATGAAGACATTTCTGTAGGGAATTATGTAAACTTTTTTTTTTACCTAGGCTCTTGATGCAGAGAGCAATTCATTAACATAATTAATTACTTAATCTAATTGGTAGGGACTAAGAGGGTTGCTTGGAAGAAATTGATGAAGGGGGATATTAAAGACATATGTAGAAATTACTTTCAGTATACCTAAGTGGGATTCACATAATTAATTACTTAATATAATTGGTAGGGACTAAGAGGGTAGCTTGGAAGAAATTGATAAAGGGGGATATTAAAGACATATGTAGAAATTACTTTCAGTATACCTAAGTGGGATTCAAATCACGACCTACCATTAAAAACGAGCTTTTATCTTATTGTTCCAACTAAAAATAAGTATTTGTTTTCACGTTGAAGTGGTAGCATGCACTAAGAGTTTCTAAGTAAAATAGGTAGTTAGCTATACATATCTGATTTAAACTTTGAAGTTTAACGCCGAATACAGCTCTGCATTGTTAATTCACGTCGTAGTGTTAGAATTTCTGTATTCATGAGGGTTGGATAGTGTTGGATATAGTACACTCTCCATCTAAGTCGTCTCGTGTTCGCGTCAAACTCTACCCAACCGTTCAGTCGCTTTGCAATTATAATTTGAAGGGAAGTTGAAGGATTGTGTTGCAAGGGTTTTGTAAAACAGGGAAACAGGGGTGGATGGTTTTTGGGTGGAGGTCGGAGGGAAAGGGGGGTTGCGTTCCACCCGCAAACCTGAGATAGTTCAAAAGGAGAGCTTTCTTATTTTGTTTTCTGTGGGTACGAAAGTTGTCCTCTACCCCTGAGAAAATCATCAAATGGACACCATAGTTGGAGGAAGATCTACGACTTGTATGAGTTTTAGACGATATGTACCAAATAAATATTTTAAGATGAGAATAATAATAGTGAGTCTACATCTTGAAGGTTGGTCCTGTTGTGTTTTCCTATACATCCCGTCCAGCGCGTGCGCTCTGCCCTTCGAATCGTTAATGTGTGTCACCCACCCGCACCACCTGGAAGAAACCACACACTAAGGAAGTCTTGAAAATGCGGTGGTTGTTTTCCATACTAAATTTATACAAGTTAGTGTGTGTGTGAGAGAGAGAGCCTACACAAATTTTGTTGGAAAGTTATCTAATCATACCTTTCTGGGATATTTTACATGCCACAATCAATATGGGATCGACGGATTTACTTGCCCTATGAAGGGAGTTATACTACTTAATTGATTGGTAAAAATCCGTCGACCTCATCTGGGATTGAGCCCATAAACATCGGGTTATGGAGCCAGCACTTTAATTGATGACCCCCTAAGTGTCAAGATGTAGATATGCAAATTATTTTATAATAAGCGGCCTCGGTGGTTATGGCGTTTAGTCAAAGTTTTGCATATGACACTAAGTAAGAGTTCACCCCCGAATCACAGATTTATGTGTACACAAAATAATGTATCCATGAGTATTTACATCGTGAGAGTTCAAATAATCTTTCTCATTGGCTACGGAGAATCAATCACCAGCAAATAGATTAACATCGAAATGAGATCAACAACAGAAGTAAGATAAATAATCTGATGCCAATTTCTAAATGTATCAAGATTTCTATTTATTTACCTTTTATAGCAATTCATGGAAAATTTCAGTAAATAAAGGCTATAGTTAATACAGTTTTTTAAAGTGAAAGTGTTGTTTTGAAATTTGACGAAACTGTTTTCTTTCAACGAATTTTGGTTAAAATAGCAAACATTCTCACTAATTATCACAATATCACATGATAAGAGATACGGACTGTGTGCCCAAGATATGAATAATTTAAGGACACTTAAGAGCACGAGGGACAGTAAGAATATTAAGTTAAGGAGTATTTAGAAACGTGGCACTAACCCAATAAAAAGAGAGAAGTCAACAAAATGGAAGCAAAATTTCAGTAATGTAAATTTGTGGGCCTTGATGGTCTTGAAAACAAGTGCTCACCTAAAGCAGGGCCCAACGTTTGCGGGTTCAAACCCGGCCAAAGCCAACGGATATTTACTGAGCAATGAATATACGTAGCACAACTTTCTTCGGAAGGGAAGTAAACCGTCGGTTCTATGTAGATTGTAGCATGTAAAATATCCCTGGAAGTAATGTGAAAATACCTTTCCCGGCGCACACATTATTAACAATTTGGATTTTGGTGGTGAAATACATAATCCGTTTACAACTAAAGGTGGCAAGCAGTCTTACCTTGATGAATTACACTATGACCCTATATTATAAGTTACGCCTAGTGGAAGCGTGCAAGATAGACTTACTACTTTTCAGAGTAAACGGTATGTGCATTTGATACATCATTAAAAAAAAGGTTAGAGAAAGCTGGCATAAGAATGTATATACAATTTTTAAGATCCAGCATCTAAAACATACTGAAATTTAAGAAAACATGTATTAAGAGTACTAGATATTTTAAAAATTAAAAATAAGGCAGGTGGGGATAGGAGAGGGGGGGAGTCTTTGTAGTTTGCCCATCCCCGACTAATTGTATATTAAATCAATATGCTAATTAGTGCGAGCCCGTCTCTACATTTAAACTATCAAGCTTGCAGCGAAAGCCAAACTACGCCTCTGTATAATATCATTTAGCCGCAAGAACCCGCCGCTCGGAGCGTCAGTGTGCTCGCAACATCAAAGCCTTTCTTCACCTCAGTGGCGTCACGCGTCTCAGGGATAACCGTAGAGACTCCCATCAAGGCAACACGAACAAGTTTTTGAACCCTATCAAATAGGCTGTTGGCCAATTTCTTGAACATGAAGTTATCAACTTATTTAAAACAACAAGATCTTAACTCCTCTGGCAATAAATGCACAGAGTACCATTTTATTGGTTGGGAGAGAGAGTAAAATAATCTGGGGGAAAAAAACCCTCAATACACCCGACCAAGATTCAAAGACATCGGGAGTACAGTCTATGGTGAGAGTGAATCTTAAGAACTAGCTAAGTGATATTCAACGTTTATTTTTTGCGAGCTCCCAGATATAATTTTTCTTCAAACTTGTACTCAAGTTGTTTGGCGCATAATGAACGCTATAGGCCTTATATTCTATGATTTACATCCAAAATAAAATATGAAATAATAAATTTTAAATTATACTATGTATAAATGTGTCTGTATATAAATCATATTTATTTATGTTTTTATAAAAGCCTTATGTATATATATATATATTTTTTAAACTTTACGTACCTCTCTAGCTGTCCTCGCGTACCCCTGGTTGAAGACCACTGAAGTGGATATAATTTAATCATAGACTAGTTATCCAAATCAAGAAGTACGTATGCTCACTACCTAGGAGGACTAGGTACGTATGGAACTCTAAATGTGTACGTACGATAATTATTTGATAAAAATAGGAAGAATTGAAAAAAAATGTGTATAGGAATATAACATAATGTTGACATTTTATAAGCCTTAGTTTCTATATGGTACAAATAACACATGGCTCTGTTTGGTAAAAATAGTATCATGCACCCACATTAGCGAGAAGATGAGGTTGAGAAAACCGCAGTGATAAGACGCATGGGGTAAACCATCCCCTGGTGCATCCCCCCTGAGATCCGATACATGACTATTGTGAGCCTGTTGTCTTAAACAGCTTGATCACCGGTTTGCATAATTTATCAAATCACTGTAAATACCCAATTTAATAAAAAAAAGTCACATTGGTTAAACTAATATTTTTATTTCATTGATATACCCACTTTGGTGGCCGTATGACTGGCCTGTTGATGATGGGGAGGACTGGGTTTGAGTCCCGGTCGGATGTACTGAGGGTGTTTTTTTCTTTTAAACCGTTTTCCACGCAAATGTGGGTACGATTCCTCTAAACTCAACCTTCCTCATCCCTAACATACTAACGTAAACAGTACATATGCGTACTATCCGAACGGGTCATGAGACGACGCCACGAACAGAAATATTATATAACACTAAGGCTTGTCTTCCTTTCATCAAACTCTTTTGATGGTTTTCTTTATTCTTTTTATTTTTAAGTGACATGAGTGTAAAACCATACCCTCCTCTCCCTCCAAGTGCGTCAGTGTAGCCCCATTAGACCGCAAGTTAAGGCGTGTGTGTGAGTGTTGTCAGTGCGGAACATAAGCTGAGGGGTTGTAATCTTGCAGGGAAGTTTTAAGAGAGAGGGTTGGTATAAGGGTAGGAACCACTCAAGTATTAGTACTCTACTCCACAGTACACCGGTAAAGTGGTCTAGTGATAAGACTGAGAAGGGTGGGTTGGAAGGTACTGAGAGAAAAGCAACTTACCCTCCTACCCACGGCTGTAATACCTCGCTCCACTAAATAAGGTACAGACTCGGTAGCAAGTGTTAAACCCCCCGCAGGAGGAAACGAGAGGGAAAGAGAGAGAGAATATATGGTGGCCTTGAGGGGGAAGGAAAGGATATGAAGTGAGAAGCTTGTAATGCCACTAGATACTGGTTCAGTTAAGAGGTGATAACAGTAGGGAAAGAGAGAGAATATATGGTGGCCGTGAGGGGGAAGGAAAGGATATGAAGTGAGAAGATTGTAATGCCACTAGATACTGGTTCAGTTAAGAGGTGATAACAGTCTGACAGTTGTCCGTCCTTTATAAAACAGTACCTAGCCTCCCCGTGCCAATCCCCTCCCCCTAAAAAAGTTTGCATTTATACTTTGGTTAATGGCGACCCGACATGGTGGGCAGAAAGTTTAAGGTGTCAACTTTGTCTGGTTTAGTTAGCCGGTGATACGGAGATCGGAGCTCGATTCCCGGACGGGTATACTAAATACTTTTGTCTTCAAGTGACCTTTTACTCCCTTTCTACGTTAACGGGAGTACATTTTCTCTAAAATCTACTTTCCCATCACTATATAATTAATGAAAATATGCCAATATTACGGACAAATAGTGAGGCATAGATATTTAAGATAAAAAGGCAACTTATAAATTAAAATTCCTACGTTTAACAAAAAAGTTATTGCTTCACTGTATCAGAGGGATTAAATTGATGGGCTACAAGTATCGGGGACTCTGGTTCGCCGGATTATGAAAAATGAAATAGTCATTATTTGTGTATGGATTCTTCCCGCTCTCGAATTAGTAGATATATTAGTAGGTGTAGGTGTTAAGGTGGAAGTAGAGGGAAAGTGAGAAAAGTTGCAGTTCTTGCAGTAAAATATTTGGTTGGTCAAAATAAATCAAATATTTCTCCAGTACAGACTCTTATTCACATAATGATATCCACAGTTCTTGAATATCTGTTAAGGGTGTCTGAAATTTAATGATAATCTTTTCTATTCATTTAAAAACGTTGTACATCTAATGACGCTGTGCTCATGACATATATTCAACAACGGTTGATATCGCAATGTGAAAAAAATTAAATATTTAAACACTAGGTTTATACTGGAGCAATACATTATTTTGTTCAAAAAACTTTTGTTTTTAAAACTGCAGAAACACTTACCTTAGCTAGCGTTCCCGACACCCCCACCTTAGGGTAGTTTACTGAGGACTTAAAAAAAAGTGAAATATGTAGTTAAAAAATTACTATTAGAGTGATTTGGTTCAAAAGAGGTATCTGTAACTTTTTTTTACAGAATAAATAATTATACATATTATATTTCTTTAAAAACCTTTAATAGTAGATTCTACTGAATTATTTTAGTTAAATTTGATTTAAAAATATATCTATAAAGATTTTGTTCAAAATTGGTAATGAACGACTATTTTACTTTATAAATAATAATATGCGTTTATTTTTCTAAAATAAATTAATTTAAGGGTAGCTTACGATACATTTTTTCAGAAAATTCGATATTTTTTGAAATTATTCTTGAAGATTGAGTTCAAAATAGGTATCTAGGAATAGTATTACATGATAAATAAGAATGCGTTTTTATTTTTACAAATTAAAAATAAAATAGACTACCGAGTTTTTAATAATTTATTTTTGAAAATTTTAAAACTTATTTAGTGTTTAATTAACACTTTTGAACAATTTGGTCACATATATATATAAAGACCGTTTGTTGTGATCAACAAGATTATATATATATATATGTGACCAAATTGTTCAAAAGTGTTAATTAAACAAATTTAAAATTTTCAAAAATAAGTTTTAAAATTTTCAANTTAAGGGTAATTTACTGACGACTTATTTTTGAAAATTTTCTTCCAAGCTACGTATGATACACAATATGAGAAAGTTTGTGCGATTGTGTCGTACATAATATTTTATAGTCTATGCTTTGTTCATTTGGTATTTTTAGGCCATTTTTTATTGTCTTGGTTTACGTAATTTTTGAGTTTTTTTAGGCATTAACTCAAATAAGTATACTTTTAAATACCATCGATGTTTTATAAATGCGTAAATAATGAATACTCAGAATACTTCCGTTTTAGCGGGCAAAATTGCCCCTGTTTGAATTGATGATGATTATTATTATTATTATTATTAGCACCGCGTCTTACTACCCGTTCGGTTTATAGGCACTAACGCTAATGTGCAATGGTAGGGTGAATGTGAGATGAAATGGGGGACCTACAGTTTAACGTGGAATCCGAACCACGGTGGGGACCTGGCATTCCTAACATTTACAAGATGTCTAGTCAGAGGTGAAGGAAGGGTTTGGTAATCAGATAATTCTTTGCTGGGACCGAGGATTGAACCCCGGACGCCAGCGTAGAAGTCTGACACCTTACCCCTAGACCACCAGGTCACCCTTGAATTGATGATAAAATACAACATGAAATAAAACCAACATAATTGTGTTACATACCACTCCATTGGACGGGCAAGCACTGGTCTCCTTTCGACTCCGACCTTCTCGACTCTCAGCAGTTGACTGATCGGGGAGGATTGGGTTCAAGCCCGTCTGGGCGCATGTGACATCATCCAGCTCTACAACTATCCACGTGGCAGATCCTATGGAGAACATGCTGGAAGGCCACCCCTCCTTGCTCCCCTTTCGTTCGATTCAGCTCGTATATAACATCTAGCTCACATACCGGGTCACTTCACTTCATACTTGGACTTCATACTTGGACTTCATACTTGGACTTCACATTTTGACTCCGCATCAGTGGGTCAGCGAGAGACGGCTTCGCTCAAACCTTCATGAGAAAAGCTCGCCAGCTCACAGCCTTGGCCAGGATGGTTCGGTCGAACTCACCAGCAAGGCGCAACACTGGGAAACGTAAATATGTATCGACCAAGGTTCAACAGAGAGTGCTGAACACAATA
>CABFOV010007927.1:6213-25922 GCA_902141375.1 Timema poppense
ATATTATTATTATTATTATTATTAGCACCGCGTCTTACTACCCGTTCGGGTTATACGCACTTACGCTAATGTGTAATGGTAGGGTGATTGTGAGATGAAATGGAGGACCTACAGTTTAACGTGGAATCCGAACCACGGTGGAGGCCTGGCATTCCTCACATTCACAAGATGTCTTTTCAGAGGTGAAGGAAGGGTTTGGTAATCAAATAAATCTTTGCCGGGACCGAGGATTGAACCCCGGCCGCCAGCATAGAAGTCTGACACCTTACCCCTAGACCACAAGGTCACCGACACATACTTTAATACATAATATTATTGAAGTAATATTATTAAATAAACATTTGAATAATATTGTATTTTTGTAAATTTTACAAAAATAAAAAGTAATCACGATAGTGTTAAACTCTTACAAAAACACAGAAAAAAATAGCACATGGTAATTGATAAATTAATTACTACTTTACCTTAAACTTTGTAATCTAATCTACAAAATACCTTACGATCATAAAATATACATTTTAATTAGGACGTATTTTGAACAAAAACACACACATTAAAACAATATTATTTCAAAAAGTTAGTTACATTTTTGTTGAAAGAAGAGTTTTCTTCATTCAACTCGTGGTTTTATGCATAATAGCGACCGCACGTGAATAAAAACTACAGCAAGCTAAAGCAACGTGATGGGACCTTCAGACACCTGGCATAACTTGCAAGAACTATACAGTGTAAGCATACGGTGGCAATGAGCTAGCCGTAGGACAACACGACTTGCGCCGTTGCGTATTCGCAACATTCCTGCATGATGCCAGATAAAACAGCCGTATATCAGATTTTTTTATTTAATGAAATCATACTACTCAGCAGGAACAAATTGAGGAATACTTGGAGGGGAGCTGACCTAATTACCGTTAATTAAAAAAACTGCAAAAAAATTACAGTTGTTGCGAGAAGGCAATAGTGCCAGGGACAGAAGTATAATAATGATATCTAGCTTTAAAATATCAATAATGGACTACATTACTTTTGAAGGGCTCTTGATTTTGAATTGACAGCAAAGTTTACTAAATTTATATTCTGAAAATTGACACCTGGACACGGGAATCGAACCCGGGACCTTCGGCTTAGTACGCCAATGCTCTTACCACTGAGCTATCCAGGATTCGTCCCGTGCCCATGGTCATTCTTCACTCATAGTTTAAGGCAGAGTCTAAGATGGACGTGGAAGTCGTCAGCTTATAAACATGTGATTATCTAAGATCACAGCCATCAGACAACGCAGCCATCAGCGACTCGGTAGTTGGCAATTTTGCGGCCAATTGACAATTATATNATCAAAGATCACAGCCATCAGACAACGCAGCCATTAGCGACTCGTTAGTTGGCCTATTTCCAGCCATTCAGTGGTAAGAGCATTGGCGTACTAAGCCGAAGGTCCCAGGTTCGATTCCCGTGTCCAGGTGTCATTTTTCAATTTTCAGAATATGATATCTTTGAGGTAGTATCCTCTCTAAAATGCATTAACAGTAGTTTCGGCTATTTTTTTCATCTTACTAAATTTAATTGTAAATTATTTAAAGCTGTGGGCATATAATTTTACAAAATTTCCTTCGTGTTTTTTGTAAATTTAAAGATATTCTGATCTGTCAGCAAAGGGCCACCTCCAATAGTTTATAGGTCATCTAATTTGGAAAAAAATAAATACAAAGGGAAAGACCACTCTAAATAACATCTAAGGGCATCATCCAATTTTTAAAATTTGTCCCAGAAAGGACCCCAAAAATAGCTCCTAGAGGCGACTAGTTTTCTAAAGTTTTCCAGGCGAGAACACTTTAAATAGATTCTAGAGATATCCAATTATAAAAACAGCTGAGGGAATATAATTCCAAATAGATTATAGATACATATTAATTAAAACCTATTCAAAACCACTCTAAATATTTTTAAGGGCATTATATTTTTAAAAGTTGGCTGGGAAAGGCCTATTATAAATAGTTTTAAGAGGTATCTAATTTTTTTAACTAAACCAGTTTAAGACTATTCCAAATAACTTCTAGAAGAATCCAGATTTCAAGGATTTATTGTAAGAGGAACACTTAAAGTAGCTAATAGGGCATCTAATTTTTTTTTTTAAATCCAGACAAAAACTTATTCTAAATATCTTCTGTAGGAAACTATTTTTGAAAATTTCTAGTGTAGGACTTTAGATAGCGCTTAGAGGCATCTAATTTTCGAAAATTTCCAGGAGTGGAGGTGGACCCCTATAACTAAATTATAGAGGCACACAGTTATCAAAATGACCGGGTAAAGATCATGCCAAATAGCTTATTGAGTCAGATTATCAAATACTTTTGAGAAATACAATGGATTAAAATGATTTAGCTTTTTAGGAAACAGTGAGGAAGCTGCTGCGAGAAATGCAGACATTTTATTAGAGGATAGTAAGGAAATAGGTTTAAAAATGAACGCTAAAATGATTAAGTATATTATAACACAGAAAACACACACTGGGGACAATATTTTAGATATTACAGAAAACAACTTTTAATTTGATAGGGTTAATGAATGTAAATATTTAGGAACAATTTTAACTAACGAGAACAATATTTGATAGGAAATTACGAAATTAATTCATACAGGAAATGCACACTATTACGCGGTCATTAAAATGTCATCTCGCCAGCTTTCAAGTAATTTAAAACTCAGAATATATTTATATTTAAAAAAAAGTTTACCCAAAATATTTTAGGCAAGGACCACTCTATATATCTTATAGTGTAATCTAATTTTATAAAAATGTTCAAGGGTAGGACCATTACAAATAGCTTCAAGGGGAGAAAACATTTCAAAAACTTTTTAAAACCAAAATAGCTTCTAGGGGCATATAACAAAATTTTCTGGTTGAGAATCACTTCAAACTGCTTCTAGAGATGTCTAATTTTCAAAACAATTCTAGGTGAGAGTGATTATAGTCTCTTCTAGGGAAATCTAAATTTCAAAATATTTCTAAGGAAGGACCTCTCCAAAGGCAATGGCCACTCTAAATATCTTATAGTGGAGTCTAATTTTAGAAAAATTCCAAACGGGGCTTGCTCTAAATTCCTTTTCGGAGTATCCCATTTTTAACGTTGGCTGGTATAAGGTGCTTTACTTGGGGGACCAAGCTCCTCAACCCCCCCCCCCTTTTTATAACTTTCCTCTGTAATAATTAACCCTCAAAAACCCCTTTTTTAAATTAATCTGCTGTAATCGTTGTTCGTGTGTGGTTTGATGATGCCGCGTCACTTCTCCATGTTGGTCATTCATATTCAAGTATTTACTGGAATCACGACTACTATTATTTCAAGTTCAACGGAAGTTCCCACGGGGTCAAGTCCTTGCGTCAGCGATTGTGCTTGCTTGACACATTGTAAGCTTTACACACCACCCATACTTTATATTTGAGTGAGGTTGTGATACTTGCTTGTAAGACAATACCGAACTAATATTTTATCAAGTTTAAAATAAATTGAAGTATTTAACCATTGCAGTTGCAGACTCATAATCAGGTACAATAAAATTAACGATTGGTTTTAAATCTAATTTCGTTAATATGTTTTGACAATTGTTGTTAAATAACAATTTTCATTTTCTACTTATTGGAATTAGTGAACATTTTTTTAGCGTTATTAGGGATCTAATGATTTTAGGGGGAAACTTTTCTAGCTATTTGCTTAAGTATGTAGGTTATATTACATTATTATAAGGATTTCGAACAAATTATATCCATAAAAGCTTGATATAAGTCCATAAATATACTGTTATAATTTAAATACCATTAAATATAGTCTTGAGCAGACACTTAGACCTAGTCAATTGAATCAATCATAAGAATGCTAAACATGTTTATAATTCAGAAGAAGACATTTAATTTACTTTAGTGTATTAAGTCATGCATATATGAGTTTCATTTATATTCTATCGCCGACCCAGGGTTATTGTTTTCGTACTTTTTCATATTTCATAGTGTATTGTTTTGAATAGATGAGCTTCAATGTGTTCTCTGAACGTTTTGAAGAAATTAACGGATATTTATAAATCTTGTTATTTATATAAATTCTCTAAGGGTATATGATCTTGGGTTCTTCAACTTACTACAGTTCCCAAAATCCCCAAACTTACAAAATAAAGACTAATTTAAACTAATATTTTGAATAAAGTAGACAAAAATTTAAATGCTCTCACTATGCTCGCTTTAAAAGCATCACATGGGATACTGAAAATTTTTCATTAGCGTCTTTCAAATATCCGATGATTAAACCATACTTCAAAACTAATAGTCTTCTTTAAATTTAATATTAAAATATTATTGGATTAAAACTATATATATATATATATATATTTATATTCACATTTATAAATGCATTATTTTATTTAACGCTATATAACAGCTAATATATAGTCTAACCATAAAATTGAAATACCTTGTTAAAAACTTACTTCAGGATACGTAAATATTTTTGAAAAATAACAGCCTTTTGGTTTGTGTCAATATTTTATCACAGAGCAATCCTAGTTCATCCTGTTTTGTCTTGAATATTTAAAAAGTTGAGTAAACTCTAATTGCTACGAGCATGTATTAAAAAAGAGCTGACACTTTCACCTAATCCAACAATCACTACCAGATCCCCTCTAACAAAAAGTGAACATTTGTTGTGAATAAGTGGAAAAGCGGGTTATCTTAGTGGTAGAGCTTTCACGCTCAAACCCACATGTCCCGGGCTCGAGTTTATAGTTCAAGTTACCTTATACAACAGGAACTTGATTCAGATTTAGGTCTTCTAGTTGAAAATATAATTAATTTATAATTTATTGATATATTTGCAATAATAATAATACCGTGAATAATGTATAAATTATGTAGTTATCTATAATTGGTTACGAAGAAAGATTGTTTCAAAAAAGTGGGACGGTTGCCAATCATAAATGTGGGAAGTTTTCCTGCCAATTTACCTACTTATGATTGTAACTATTGATATTCAGCAGTAAATGATACATGTTCAATTCTTTTATTAACTCACCTTGTATTGTATTGAATCCTGATAGAAATGCACTTTAGCCAGGAAGTACTTTCTTAATATTTCTATACTTTTATAAGAAATCGTCATACTAACCTTTAACACAATATATAAAATCATCAAATTTTATATTATTTAGTATACTATGTACTAAAATATTATGTTAACAATCTGGTCTGTATAAAAAATGAAAATGAATGCATATTTGAAGCAAGTCGATAAGATTATTTTCATTGTCTCAATCTTTCTTAATTTCTTCTTTAATTTTAAATAAAAAAGACTGACGTGTAAAAGTAAGCTCATGTAAACTCTGAATGATTCAACGTCCAGAGTTGCCAAATTGTCTTGTTTTATTGACGTCCATTAAGGCGGGCGTGTAAGGAATGCGAGTTAAGGGTAGTGTTTTTTCAGTTTATACAGTTTTTTTTGGCAAAAAAGTAAAATATTGCATCAGAAGAAACAAAGAGTTTAATTTTATTCACATGGTGTTATCAACATTTGTTGAATATTTGTCATGAGTAAAGCGGCATTAGATGAAAATTTATTTAAATGAAGAAAATAAGTTGTCAAATTCTGGGACATCCCTGGGAGAACAAATTTGCATCAAAAGGATAAGTTTTAAAATAATATTTTTGTGAGAATGAACTGCATGTTAGCAACACGAAACTTGGCAACAGAAAGTTCTATTCTCTCACATTCCTACTTTCTTGTTCCCTACCAAGCTATGTACACCTACAATGACATGTTCACTACCAAGCTATGTACACCTACAATGACATGTTCACTACCAAGCTATAGTACACCTACAATGACATGTTCACTACCATAGCCCTCAACACATGGGTCTAAGCCTGAAACTGGTGGGCTGTACTTCTATCGATACATTATATTGAAATTAACGTGTATAGTTTAAATTTTCTAGGATATTTTGATTATTTCACTGTTATGTTGTTTTTTAGGGGAATATAGTCAAGGGTACAAGCCAGAGAGAGAAAATAGCTTATAAATAACCTTATGACTACCATCAACAGCAATAAGAGTAGTAATAATATTATTACTGCATTTTAATTGATTGCAATTAAATTGGTAACAGTGATAATTATTTTTTTTACTTGCGAGGCTGTGGTTTGACTATTAATTCGGAAAACTGTGGGCGATTTTACATAATATTGTTTTATAGGCTACTATGACTAGTTTACTATTGGAAAAATACATATCTGTACACAAATCGACAGTTGGTTGGTTTCGTAATTAATTATTCACTAATAAAGAAAAAATGTTTTCAACTATATCGCTGAATTAGGTCAATTATGGTCTAATACTCAATTTTAATCGTAGGTGAAATCATAGAAATTAATTTTATGCTTTAATATTAAAAAAAATATCTAGAATGTATTTTAAATCTTTTTGGCTATGGAATAGAATAATTTGCCAGCTTAGCCATAAATTGTTACTTTAATTTTAATATTTAAAGATAACTTTAAAGGAACATTATAACTTGGTGCTTTCAATTTAATATGCTAGCGTGGGTAGTTACTATTACGATTTAATATCTAAAATCTACAATGACATGATATGCTAAAACTAAATAGATATTGGGGCCAATAATATATAGTGCATAATACTGTATTAGATTTCTACATAGAAGACCAACAAACCAATACCTACAAATGTGCTTGCGGGCTGGGTCGTTAGTAGCTTTCATTTGAAATTATTGAAGGTCAAAAGGAATAAATATAGATCTTGTTTAGTGAGTTAAATACCTATGTGAAGCAACGAATTCATGCTAGTACATCTGACCATATTACGAGTGAAAAGCAACAATTAGTGCTAAACAAAATATTCCATCATTTTAGACTAAGTAAATAATTTATATTAATTACATAATTTAGAGAAACTATCCTCGTACAAAGTTGATTGAGGATGGAGATATTTGATATCAAGTCATTTATAGGCGATTATTTTTATATCCAAGCATTTGAAAAATTCCTAGTCAAATCCCTAAAAGGTTAGAGAGTCCTAGCCCTGAATTAGATTTTATTTTATCTAATATCTGTTAAATTATTTCTTTAGACAATAGCATGATACATTTTGGTTTGATTTGCACCTGTGTTTTATATTGGTTTTATTACTATATATATATATATATATATATAAATGCTTTACTTTGCAGATTTCCCGAGTATTTGTTGTTTTGCAGCTGAAGCACCAAATAATCAAAATGGGGGTGAAGAGTCCTCAGAATGAGGGTGAGCTGGATTACAGCGAGATCCAGAAATACTACTCTGGCAGCACACTGCTCATCACGGGAGCGACAGGTTTCTTGGGAAAGGTGCTCTTAGAGAAACTGCTGCGATCTTGTCCAGGCATTCACAAGATCTACTTGCTTATAAGGCAAAATAAGGGTGTCAAGGCCAATAAGAGATTTATTGAACAATTCAGTGGACCCGTAAGTTTTATTCATAAGTATCAGCTCAATTTAATTAGGAATTGTAAGATATTTTCGAATCAACACTAATTTAGGGAAATCTCTCTATACCATAACTGAAACAGATGTTAAAAGACCGAAGCTCGTGGACTTGCATATTCTACAGTACGACAATAATATGTAGGCCTATAGCGCCATTTATTCAAACCAATATTGTGTGCCGTTACTTTAAACCAAATAGCCTATGTGCAATGAAAAGTATCTTCCTCACTGAAAACTTGGGGTTCTCTCTAACATAACAATATTGCTATGTGAAGGATAAGGAATGATTATTTTGGGGGACTATTTTTATTAGAAATTTTGGCTATGTACTATCATTTTGAGTGTTTGTTTATTTTCGATATATTTGATTGATATTTATAAGGTTATTAACCAACATTTTCTATTTGATAGGTTAGTCTAGCTCTAGATCGTTTGTTTTGGAAACATAAATGATACATTTGGATGATTAGATTGATATCTGGAGTTTAATTGCACATTATAAGTTTAATATTTCACAAATGTTAAAAAAAATCTGTACGGATTTATTATTACAAGTTTATATGTCTCCTATAGGGTTTCTGATTTTTCTCAACCTTAAATTTTCTGGGAGTCGGAAAGAGCTTCAATATATTTATCGGGTCTTGGAAATTTTTGAAATAAAAATATTGTGTTTTTTTTAAATTCTATGACTATTACCGTAAAATTTAAGGTGAAACAATTTAGACATATTATATTATTAAAAATAATATTATTTATTTAATTAGAAGTAACAAAAAAAATAGTATAATTTTATTTATAGTAACTTTTTAAAATTTTAGCCTGTTGGATAATTTTGTATTATTGAACATACATAAAAATTTATACATACAAACCTAATAACACCGTTCCCTTATGGTATAGGCAAGAAACTGTGCATATAGCTCAAAAAACCACTCCGTACTTAATCCATCCTCACTAACTTTCTCCACACTTCCCCGGCTAAGCATACTCCCTTCACTTCAAACATATTCATACACCTAGTAATACAAGTTCTTTTATTCTTAAAATTCTTAATGTTTTTTTTTATTTAACACATTCATATTCAACATTTAGCCCGTAATAGATGGCCTACTCCTTTTTGATCCACTCTGCCTTCATATATTTGCTTTGCCAATTTATTCACACTCATCCTCTCAACATACCCAAATCAACGTAAGACACTTCTTTCACAATTACCTATTTATTAATAAATAATCAAATTACTTCAAAAGGAAATCACAGTGGTTCCAAAAATTTGAAATTCTTTAAGTTATTTAGTTCTTTTTTTATTTTATTGATTTGTGTTTTCTGATTACTTTGGCTCATTTAATTCAAATTGAGGTTTTTCAAGCTTCTATGGCCATTTCCATTAAAACCAATACAATAGTTATTTGTTTATTTATCTACTTCATCTTCGTTGGTTGTCGACGAAGAGACGTCACCGAAGAGTCTATTCATACACTCTTCCGTGAAGGGAAACAACATAGTTTTAGAACAGAAATATACATTTTCTTCTCTTTTTATGCTCTCTGGATTTTGGAGCTACATTAATAGAGTAATAATTTCTTCTCTCATCTTTCCTCAATTCTTTTCAGATGATATTAATAGATTTCTTCTAATAAATTGCCATTCAGAGTTTTAATGATTTGTCATACAAACATGTAAAACTCCTTTAGCCGTAATCAATGTCGCATCTCTGTGATTTAACGCTTCTACAGCAACTTTTGATGTTATCAGAACTTCAATCCTGGAATACTGGTATAATGCAATTTTTCAACCAAGGGAAGTAAAATTAACGTTTTCCTAATAATTTTTATATTCTATTATTTTTTTATTTTTTATTTTAAGAACCTTTCTACTATCGCTATTATTGGGTTTCATCTTGATTTTACATCTAATATCAAATTTAGATCCTTAATGAATTTTTTCTGGACATCCGCCTCGGTGGCGTAGTTAACTAACACGCTGGTTTCGTGTTGAGATAAACTGCCGAGGGTTAGAAGATCTAGGTTTGAATTCCACTCGGGTGACCTGGGGTTGGTTTTCCCTAAATGGTTTTCCACTCTCCCTCCACGCAAATGTGGGGTCACTTCCTCTCTATTCAATCTTCCCAATTCTTAGCTCATTAGCTTAGGTAATAATTAAGTGTATAAACCAAACGGGTAGTAAGACGCGGTGCTAAATAATTAATCTTTCTGGACAGATTCTTGTAAAATAATAATTTTTTCGGACTTTTTCGAAAAATTCTTAAAATTTCTCGGGCTTAATTAATTTTTTCTAAGTATTACGTATGGCCAGTTAGCAAATAATGACCTTTGACTCCGTGACCTATTTTAAGATCTCGGTAATTTTGATGACGTCATTCCTCAACAAAATTTGACCTTAACCTATTTTCAGGTCACTTGTATAATATTTATAAAATCTACTTTGGTAAATTAGACTCAGCCCTTGTAACAATTCTGGGGTACGATATGTCGAGACAGGAGTAGGTGAGTGATGACGTCAGCATCTATTTTGAGAAATATATATTTATAGAATCTCATTTGGGAAATATTTTTCATCCTTGGTGCCTGTTTGGCGGCACGAAATGTCTAGACAGAAATATATCAAGTGTGATTTCACAGCCCTGATGACCTCAGAATATAATTAGGAAAATACCTATTTATATAATATATTTTCAGAAACGTCAGTGTCTATTTTGGGAAATATATATATATATATTGGTATATATATATATAAATATTCATAGAATCGTTTTTGTAAATAATCTTCTTCGCCAGTTTAGTGGCATGGCATTTCAAGAGAGGAATAGATCACGGGTGGGCACTAAGATTTTGCACCAAATTTGTGTCAGAACATGTTGTTACAGGAATACACTAAAGGTAATGTACAGAAAGGAAGTTGTTTATGCGTGAATAAAACAAGATATGATATATATCATACATTTTTAAAAGAATGACCCACACATTTGTTCTTATGGTTTTTTTTATTGTGTCAATTTGATGTGTTAGTAAAATGGTTTTTAGTTCCTAATACAACATTTAAAACTCCAAGCCCATGACTTGACGTGTATATTAGGTAATACTGATCAGATCAAGATTTCTGATGTGAGGTTCTACCTTAGGCTGCTCGAGGTCGACAACATCCATGATCTCAGTAGGCGTATTGTATACATACACGACGAGTGTGTCGATCAAATCGTTGAAATATCTGGTGACAGGGGTCGATCACATATCTCTTTAGTCGATGGTAGTGTCATTGAAGTCCCACACCTCACGATATAGGCAACCCATTTGAGTCTAGCATCGTGTTTCTTACTAATGATGACCAAACGGTCACCGCATAGCGTTTCAAGGTGGTATGCAAGAACGTTAGTGAATACTTAGTGGCCCTATAGTGTGATCCCAAGCACACTATCGGTTCACCTTTTAACCTATTATTACGCAATAAAACCCACTCTAGTGTCCAATTAGCATCCATTTAATCAAGTTTTTGCATACGGCCCTCTAAGTGATTTCATGATTAATCATGCTTATTTATTGAGGATGCTATGTTGTTGAAAAACGTTGACATGACTGACTTGTTGTTTCCCAGTACTTGACACTCGATGTGGTTAAACATCGCACACTTCCCACAGAATATTTTAGCTGGACAAATGGTGTAAAGATGTTCTTGACACTCATGCCAATGATGACTCTTTTGGTATTGATATTGTCAAACGGAAACAGTGTGTTAAAAATACTGGTTATGGTGACAGTTTCAACTTCTTTGTTTTGTGGGTGTAACGCCTTCAAGTACTTGTTGTATTTCCATTAAGTGTGATCGATTTGACGGCTGTCAGGATTAGGGTTGTCACGTCGTCGGGACGCACTTTTAAAGCAGCTGAGCTAAGAAGGGACGTACGCTGATTAGACATAGCCTCTTGAGGTGTGGTAGAACGCTGACATCTGAAAATATGCGTTATAATATCTTCACAATTTGGGCGTCATCATCTATATGATTGGTGTGTAAAAATAGGGCTAGGGAAGTCTTCATTGGAATGTTTTTGACGCGGTAAAGAAGGTACATGAGACAACAATGGTTAAATCTTCTGACGCGTTGCCTTAAAGTTTTACCGTGTTATGAAATCAGTTGGTAACGCTTATGCACATGAATGACAAATGCGTATTTACAGCGGGAACAACCCATAACAGACCGACAAAGTAGGCCTAATCTTCCACGCCGTTCTTGTCATTAGAGATAGTAATGTAATGTGTCCAAATAATGATGTGTGGATTAGTGTTGACAATGATGGCTGTGGAGCCCACAATATTGTCGGTAGTTGATCAGCAGGGAAAAAATATGAATGTACCAAACGTAAGCATGTTTTCAGCTCATGTCTTATGGTGTGTGTTTGTCTATCCTTAATCATACAGTCTTGAATTCTCCAAATTGGCCGAGCAGGCAATCCATATAGAATTATGCCATGCACGTGATGCAACACAATTTAAGGGCTTTATAAGACTCATATCCTCCATCTTACAGATCAAATATGGTGAAATCTGGGTTAAGCTCATATCGATGCTCAGATCCTTGAACATGACATTCTTAAAATCAGCATCTCCCTTATTGTACCGTATAATGTTTTCACTTATAAGTACGGTAGTGAAAGAGCAAGCGTACTGAAATTAGGTGAGAATGATTTACAGCTGCCCTTTGAGCGTCAGAATAAAAGGCATTTGTTTTGTGAAATCCATGACTTTATTTTTCAAGAAATATTCCATGACGCTTGGAACCTTAATATAAAACGGATACTTCATGGCAAGGTACTAATGCAACTGGAGGGAGTCTATGAATTAAACTTGGTGGGTAACCTTTCCTCTGCACATACTTTTTTTTATGTCGCCTTTATTCTTGGCACTTATAATTTTATCAATTTTGTATGTTTCAAGGAGACGTAAGTGGTGCAATTCTTGTTTGTGAAACATCCCCTCCCCTTCCACGCTGATAAACTCAGATAATCAATCACCACCATTTTTATTGATGAATTTTTGGGATTAGGTGAAATACATTGATAATTTAATGTTACAACAGCCGAAATCCACATTCTAAGTCACATATTGAATTTTAACCATATGCCACGAGAGAAAGGTATCGTAGGCCTGGTATTTTTACATAATTTATATAATTGAGAATATCAATTTATACCGTAATCTACTGAACTTGAGTATAAAAATGGCAGAGAACTCCCAATCTATTATTTTATTCGTTAATTACTTAGAGTACTAAATTACTTTTGGGCTTTTCGACGTCCTGGAATTTAAGCATTTTGTAATTTTTCCCAAATATCTTCTAATATAAATGAAATATACTTGAACATGAACTTTACTTTTACAATCTTTGTTCAGCTGTTTGACAAGATGAAGCTCTGTTGTCCCAACTACGCAGAGAAAGTGGCATATATTGAAGGTGATATAGCCAAGGTACGACTGGGTATAGGCGCAGATGACTACACAATGCTCACCAAGGAAGTGAATTTAATCTTTCACGTTGCTGCCACTGTACGCTTCGACGAGAAGCTCAAAATTGCTTTGAACCTTAATGTGCAAGCCATCAAAGAGATGTTGGAACTGTCTAAACAAACAGTTAAACTCAAGGTAAAGTGCTCATTCCACCCACAAGAACAGTTTTCCATTTGGTATCCTCATACATCGATTAGATCATATTTGTTTAGAAATTAATTACAAACATTTGTATAACCTATAAGTGTGTTTTTATCTATTTCTCTACACAGAAACACTAGTTAATTTATTCTAAAACTACCTTTAGATTATTTGCACTTTAGAGTTGGCCATCAGGGAGTCAAACCAACATTTTTATCGGTTCTGGTTCCTGTTACTGTTCTCTAAACAAACATTTTAAAGATTCCGGTTCTGGTTCCGGTTATATCACAATAAAGGTTCCGGTTCTTTTCGGTTCCTGATAGCGTTTCGGTGCTTTAATCAAAAATAAAATTAGCACAGCGTCTTTCTATCAATTCGGGCTACGTTAATCTACTAATATTGATAATGGTTGTTTAATGAATAAGGAGGGTCACATTTTTATATTTAGAGGAGAGGAAGTGTATCCGCATTTGCGTAAAAGGAGAACGGAGAACCACTTTGGAAATAACACTTTGGATCAAAAGTACTTAAAGATTAAAACAAAAAGTATAACGTACCTTAATAACAATAGTGCATCCTTCTGATTTGCATCTTGACCTGTCACCGTCAATCTCATAGTCAAAAACCCTTCCGGACTGAGTTTTCTTTAACGCTCCCCGCCAATAATATTATTTAAACCACTTACTAACAAACAAAACTAATCACCTCTGCACTGTACACAAGGAACACATTCACTGAGCTACTTCCTAATTTAAACTTGAGTGAAAGAATTTAAAATTTGCCTTTTGCCTCCCTCCATTTCTCTTTTCCCTCTAATATAAGCTGTTCAACCAACCCCCAGATTATCAGTTTTCACTTCCATGACCCGCATTCCCGAGTGTCCTTTTGAGCATCTCGAGGACTCTTCCTTTTCGAGTTTCACATTTGGTATTGCTCATTCACTGAGACCATTCGAGACACAAACGATTCGAACTGATCTCTATCGCTAATTCTCGAAGGGGTCTACCAACTGTAAATTAATTCATTGCATGAGAAATTAGTGTATACAACATAAAGCGAATTCGGATGGTTGTTTACTCGACCAATCATCTCGTCGAATACGAACGATTTTAGTTCAGGAATACAAAAATATTTTCTCAGCGTTTTTGAAGCGTTCGAGAAGGTTAGTCTTGAGTTCAAAACGCGATATATTTGGAATAGGGGTCCAGGAAGTACTAAGTACAATAGGCTATACTGCTAGTCCACAAGAGATTATTTCTGTTTTTCAACTTTTGAGGAATGTGGTATTATCTGCTCTCTATCAAAGATAAATACATCTTCTTGAACCTCTAGCTTAAACATTAAAGCGAGAAAACAGAGAAAATGTGACAGTCATGACATTCTTCCGGAATCTAAGCTCATTAGTGTGTACGGCTTATTAACTCTTTTATAATCACCTTAGAGAAGAGGGTTCCAATTCCAATTCTTTAAAAATAACTATTATTTTCTGTTATCGGTTCCGGTTCCTGTTCTGGTTCAACTCCCTGTTGGCCATTGCTTTTACTCAGTCATTTTAAAACGACAATGATTATTCTCTACTAACTATAAATATATTGTAACACTATATTTCATTTTTAGGGCATGATCTGGACCTATCGGTTAAATATACCTACTAATGTTCTAATACAAACATGGCAACTGCAATTTTTAATTCATCCATGCAGCGGACTCCTTCCTATCGGTTACCTTGCCAAACAATTCCTAGCACATGTATTGTGATAGCTTCTTACTACCTGTTTGGGTTACACTTATGTGTTAGAAATAAGGTCTAATTTATAGGAAGTGGACCCGCATTTGCATGGAAGGAAAGTGGAAAATTATTTTGGAAAAACTGCCCTCAATGCACCTGACCAGGATCGAACCCGGATAGCAAAACTATTATTTTAAAGTTACTTAACACGCTATGAAAATAATGATTACATTTTGCATATCGTCTAAATCACAAATGATCAAAAGTGAAAACTTGAGCAAAGGCATTGGAACGTTTTTTGATCGGGGGAGGGGGGAGGGGGAGGCTGGTTGAGGGGGATCAAGATGAAGTTATATCCATGTTAAGTTAGGTTGATTAAAAAAAAGAATATAGCTTATATCATTTATGCAATTCTGATAATCATAGAATCATAAGTAAATTATTATAGCACAGTTTTTCTAAAACCTGCACCTCCTTCAACCCTATTAAGAAGTCAAGGGAGGGTAAATATACCTATGCCCTTTCCCCTTGTCCTGGTGCTTAAGAACTATAGTAAATATTCCAATAAGTAACATTTGGTGTACACAAATATGTCCGAGGATAACAAGAATAATATCCCAGATTAAATACCATGCGTCCTGGAGCGGCAGTTTCACATATACTGGGTCGCCGATGGAATGAGGTTAAGGTTCAAATTCATCCCATATGAATACATGATTTATCAAAATGGTCTTTTTTTAGCTCTATCTACGAGTACACGCTAACGCTAGCGAATTTGTTCGAAAACCACTTTTCCCTTTCTTGCCCTAGACTTAGTCGTTAGCTCATTTTCGGTTGGATGTATTCGTACAAACATTTAAGCTGGTATTTTTAGTCATCCATTCACCTTTCAAAATAAATTTGATTACAAATAATTTCTAATGTGAATCGAAATGGCATGGGATTTAATTTTCCCAGAAATAAGGTTAGATATTTAACACCATTTTGAGTGAAAGTTCCATCATCTAAAACACTCAGCAATAGAAAATAATCGATATTTCCTAGTCCAACTAGCAGTCATCAAAGGTATTATTTTGTACTAGTCTATATACAAATATCTATACTAATCTAAATGTGTTTACGTTGCAGAAATAATTAGTGGTATAGTCGTAAATTTAGCAGTGCTGGAACGCATGGCCGTAGCCACTCCAAAAATGAAGTAAGGGGGGTTGGATTTCCCAACTGCCATAGGCGAAAAAATCCATTAACATAAAATGGCTCTAGAAGCTATTTGGAGAATTTTTTAATTGTTACCAAGCCATACACTTACTTAGCGCACTTACCCTAAAATTCCAAGGACTCACAAAGAGCACAGTAAATTTCATCAAAATTTATTGATTCGTAGTATGATTTTTTTTAAACATAATATTAAAATAAAGTAAATTAGTTAACTTAGAATTGCATAGTATTAAACTTTACAAAACAAAAATATTTTGAAAATTTTTCCACTGAAAGTAGTGCCGGAACGTAAGAGTGTAGGCACACTAGCAAATAGAGTCATCAGTTTCTTGTCTGCCGTTTTCATCAAGGCGACACGTTGTTGAGGGTTCATGCGATACATCACACGCAACAGAGGGGCCTGCTTCAGCACTTTGGGAATCATGGTTATGAAATGATCTGTAAGCGAGAAGTGTCGGTGTTTTTATAGCTTTTGCGGGGTAGGTACACGCAGCACCCAACTATTTTGCGGGTTCTATATTTGTACCATTCAGGTGTACCTTGCTTGAAATATAACAATATATAGCCGTGAGGGGTACTTGTGGCATCCGTGTAAGCCTCTTGCAAAACACGGGAATTTTCAGGACAGACTTGTCGTGCAAAGTGTTGAATCTGTGCTTTATCCCGGGGATTTTAAAAAGCACGATATAGTGGGTGTTTAGGGAAATGTCTCTTTGGCCCTTGCCTGGTGGAATATATTTTGTGTAATGTACATGACCAGGGCATGGATTGCGCGTCAGAATTCAATTTGTCTGTATCAATGGATTTAATGTCACGATATGTGATTACCTTAGGTGCAATTTTAGCCATACGTATTGAGTAGGACAGGTAAACAAGATCATGATGCGAGATTCCGAGGACCACGATTTGTCCAAAAGAGATCACTTTATTAGAGTTTGAAGTATATATATATATATGATCAATCCACGTATGTGAGGTTGCGATATGATGTGTTGCGTCTAAGTGGCATGGCGTCATATTTTATGAAGAAAATAAAGTCAGTAATTGCGAGGTTCCATTGTTGCTACAAGTAAGTTTACGTTAAAATCACCCATTACAATTATATGTTCATGTGACAATAGGGTGATTCCTCTATGGTTGCTACACTTCCATCTCTTTCCTTTTTTTAAGAGGAGGACGATCCAATCAGTTGTGATTTTTCCTTCTTTCCAAATGGCATTCATCACTCTGAATAGCCAGTAGTGACCATGAATTCTCGATGCTTTAATCATGTCTGAGCTTGAGCTTAATTCATCTAGATTTGCCTTTTATCATGGTGTTCATAATACTTTCAATTTCTAGCTACTTAAGTGCGGACTCAATTTTTATCACTTCTGTTCTTTATATCTGATGTTTCCTTTGTCTTTTCCGATGGGGCCCTCCCATTATACAACTAGACAAAGTGTCTTCTCATCTCGTCTCTTATATTTTCATATTATCTCCACATAATCTCTTCATCTTATTTCTCCAGAGATTGTATTGCTGCCTACGAATTTCTTATTATTATTCTCATGATTCTGTACAATAATTTCTTATTTCCTTTATTGTCTTCTTAAAATGCCTCAGTAAATTTCATCCAGCTTTTCTATTTTTCTGATGTAATCATTCTTTTCATTCTGAGTCTCAGCTCTCTGTAAATTTTACCTAATTCTCTCAGTTTATCTTCATATTTTCTTACGCCCTTATGATTCTCTTTGTATCTTTCTTTTCTTGCCATATTTAGTTATTTTATGGCATCCTGAACTGCTTCTTTACATCAGGGATTCTCATTTTCTTTAACACAGGTGCTTGTTTTTCCTGCGATATCAATTTGTGTATCCACAAGAGTTTCCTTAAATCCAAACAACTATCCGTGTCCTGTTCTTATTTCATATTTATGTAAATATTCACATATCTTCCTTTGATATTCTCACCTTTTCTCCATTTTTCCTATTCCCAGACTTTTATCTTTGGTTTACGTCTTGCTTTAACCTTTTACACTAGTATTGCTACTAAATGTTTTGCGTTCTCAATCTTTGAAGTGATAAACATTATGACAACACTAACCTATCTTCTATAAAACTTTTTCTTGTTTATGATTTTGCCCGTTTATTTATAAATTGTTAAAACAAGCACTAAAATCATATATAACACGCTTCTCTGATAACATGCTTAGTTTATCAGGTGCTCTAATGAGCTTAGCTAATTTAACAACAGTGAGGTTTTTCATGGTAGTGTATTAGCATGTGGGGTAGTAAGACGCGGTGCTAATAATAATAATAATATTAGCATGTGTATAGCAAATGACTGAGAACTCATTGACTTTTGGGTTCTTTAGTCTGAATTTGGTAATGTTTCCTAAGATATTTCTTGTTGTGATCAATATCGGCTACAATACCTGTTGGAACCCCGTATCTACTAAATTGCTCTAAATACACTCAAGAATACAATATGAGGGATTGATTTTATCTCGGATAGCCTGCCAATCTTCCAGGATTAAAAGTAGTATTATTGGTTCATCCTATCCTTAGACCTGAAGTAAACAGACATTCCCATGTCATTACGCGAAGGACATATATGATTGGTGGAACACCAGTGCAATATTTTAAACAGGCGTGACCATGTATAGTCAGTATCATAGCAAAGTAGGTCTCAACGAATTTTTGTATTTTTTAATAATTTTAAATTTCCTGTCTTATATTTAACAAAACTCCTGCCATTCTCAGAAAACGCCATGAATAAACGGGAAGCACTCAACTCTCACAACAATCACTTAACACTGCCGAGATGAAATGTCCATTAACCGTTACTGACTTGAGGTTAACATGTGCCAAGGACTGTACCATGGGGTCCCTCAACGCTGAGTCAGGAGTTTGTTGCTATTATTTATATATTAAATGCAAATTTATCCTAAGAAACAACGCCAAAAAAACACATCTATTTTGGTAAGAATACGCACCCACCTTTATTCTAGATTCTCATTATAAGTATAAATTACCATAATCCAACAACAATAAATTATTTGTGAAAAAAACTTAATTTGCTGAATCAACAGTACTGAATGGCAATCTAATAATTGATTATTCTATTTCAATATTAATTATATACACCTTATTGCTTAATTAAACAGTGTACGTTGACAATCTATTAGTAGTATTCTTATTCAATAGAATTTCAAACATGTGCAGATAAATAGACAGTATAAAATATTAATTTCTCCTCTAATATTTAGTATTCACATCTTACCTCTGGTTTTGTGGGCCAATAAGTCAAAATCTAAGGGTATTATAACTTCGTGCTATATTACAAACTCGGTGAATTTTAATAACAGCGTAACATTCATCACAATGAAAATGGTACTTTATTTAATTATATAAAGTATAATATATTGTATTTAATTTAATTATATAAAGTAAAATATATATAATACTCGTATATATATTAAGTAGGGGTGTGCGAAGACCATTTATTCAATTTGAAGCTGACTCGAATCGAATATATGTAATAATCTCGAAGCTGAATCGAAGTTGGAATATTGTTTGTTTTACGCTTGAAAA
>CABFOV010007928.1:0-25920 GCA_902141375.1 Timema poppense
TGAATGAAAATAGTTAAAAATAAATTTTTGGTGTGTAACATTTCATAGAATAAAACTCTTTTGAATGACGAAAAAAAATTTTCTGGACGTATGGCCTTAAGACTTTGTGAGTAATTTAGTTACTGAATATATTAAGACGTTTATATTTAACCACGCAAATTTTCGTATTTGGACATTGGTCCTTCTTATCCCACCGCACATGATATTAATGTTTCTTTGACTCAAGAAGGTCACAGAAATTAGCTTAACCCTCCACTGCCGCCTGCATTCCGATACAGCAGGTTAGCCAACGCTTGCAATACGATACTAGCTGATAAATGGGTAATGATCATACTAACTAACGGCACCTATTAGAACTAAGATAACTATTTGTAGAAGGAAAAGTTGTATTTAAAATTATTAAAGTGTCAACTTGCGAGTCGTTAGAGCTCAATATCGTCGTGATTATTGAAGCAAACCCAAATTTAAAAATAATTTTATAAAGAAAAAAAATTATTAAATAATATGTTATTAACAAACACACTATCTTAATTGTAGTCTACAAAGAAAATAAATAAATCGATTATATTTTTTTGTTTTCCCTTTTAAAATGCATTGAAGTGGTAACATTTTAACGAAAATATTTCAATAACTATTTTTAGCATGGTTTGAAAATTCCATAAAAAATATGAAAGACGCCCAGACATGTTACTAAAATAAATAAAAAACAACAATGATTAATCATTAACTTTTTTAAACATTTCTTTGTTTAGAACCATGCATTTATGGGTAGGCTCAGCCTTAAGCTCATGCCACCAACATTGAATTAGGCTAATATTGAAAATAACATTTTAGAATATTAAAATGGTAATAACAAGTTGTATTAGTGACATGAATGTAGGGGTCCTTAATTTATTCAGGCCAATTGTGTCGAAGATGCTTCTAGCAAACACTGGTGTTTAATCTATAGTCGTGGGGAGTAGGCACATCTAATGGCTAGAGTGATTGAAAACAACAAGAACATCTATGATTCGAGAATCCACTCGGTGAACTGGCATTTAAAACTGTTTTATACATTCTGTTGTTTCTTTTACCGTTTGTATTTAATTTTCTAATACACTGAGCAAAGATAGCACAGGAAGCAAGTATTGGAAGGTATGGACACGTAATGAGGATGGAAGAAGAGAGGATTCCAAGAATATTAAGGTTTATTAAGTATGTAGAAAAGAGACCGCAAGGGAGATCAAGGAAGATATGGGAGGAACTGATAACAGCAAGGTTGCAAGTGAGAGAGGAAGAATGGAAGAGAGTGAAGAAGGTAGAATGGTGAAAGGACAGCGGGAGATGGGGGTGATTTACTAAACGGACCTGGCCACAGGTTTGAAACAGTTCATGATGATGATGATTGAGCAAAGTAAGTTTCAATATTAGCTTGACCATTTGACAATTTTTCTGTTTGTTTGTTTGTCTGTATATTTGTTAGGCAATAACTGTTAAGTATGTTAATCAATTTTAACTAAATTGGTCAGGGATATTCTTTGAATCTAGGAAAATAAGTTATGCACCAAAGTTTTTCAATCTGCTTATCTGTTTCAAAATGGTGGCCCCTCAAATATCTGTTTTTATCACGATAACTTCCAAAAACTTTGAAAAAGTTTAACAAAATTTGACATGGACATTTCTTGGGTTAGGTTGAATGATGTATGCGCAGTACGTAGTTACTAAATCCTGCTATCCATTTCATATGTGGTAAAAATTATAAGTTTTTAATCTAATTGCTCATTTCAAGTAACTGGGGCGTTTTATTATATATATATTGTTAAGAGAATGTCGTCTAAGTCACTCAAACCACGATTACTCTCCATCGATCTAATGTGTTACTACATTTATTATTGCTTTCTGTGTATCTTTATCACCAAGGAAAAGTACTAACTCAAAATCGAGATAGAAAAGTGAAGATTGTAGTAACAAATAGAACACGACATTATTATTAACATTATGTCGGACTAATTAGTATTTTTTGAGTGGGGACAGCGATATCTACTGTTCATATAACTACTAGTCTATAATATTTAGACTAACTTAGCTTTTCTCTAATTATAATTGCTTTAGAATTGTAATAGGAATGTAGGCATTTAGAAATACTAAATTATTAAAAGATTCTGTATATGGTATAATATAAAAGGTAGCTCAATTACTGTTCTAACCAACTCATGATATTTGTGAGAAGAGAAAGGTCTAGTTGTGATGATTTGACGTATGCACACATTAATATTGTTTCATAACATTTTTTTAACTGTTAGATATTTCTACATGGAGATCCCATAATAATATAAATTATGGGCAATCCAATAGTACTAAAGTATAGGTATACTAATAATATTGCTAGTAGTCTACGTAAATTACATGGTAATAGGTTGAGCTTCAGTTGTAGAGAAACCACAATGTTAACATTTTACTTTCAAATCCAAGACTAATCTTTTTAATGTAAGCAAACAAAACTTGTTTTAAAGATTGGATGAAAATTTTCTTTGGCCTTTTTAGTTCAACTTTTGTAACAACACATTATTATTATTATTATTATTATTATGTGATCCCGTAATAATAACAGTCCTGACTATCTTTAGACTGATAGGCTGAGGATAAGGGAAGAATAACTTAGAGGAAATTAACCCGAATTTGAATAGAGTGGATTTGTTAATTATATAAGAGAAAGCCCCTCACCACACCAGGCCGAGACTTGAACCTCAGAATACTCGTCATCATCAAACCAGACCAGACAAGACGGATGAATTTTCCCTCACACACGCAAGTACGAGCAATAATATTCTTTAATGTATCGCCAAAATAGTTTATTAAAAATAGTTTGCGTAAGAAATATGAGCTATATTTCCTCATGGCAATAAAAGGTCTAGATATAAAAACCAAAATGTGATAAAAGAAAGCTTTTTTTTTTTATCTGTGACTTGAGCAGAAAGGACCAGTCCATCCACGCATAGTGCAAGGAATGCATCAGACACATTCACGTGGACTTACAATATTTTATTATATTTATTTGTTTTTTCTTTCTTACGAGAACTCCCCGACGATGCTCTTTTTGTGTCCTTTTTTTTTTTAACTTTTTCTCTCTGATATTAAAGTTACATAAATGGCCTCAATCCATCTTACGCTCTGCGCCATGCTTCTTTGCCCCGGGAATTATTTACGGCGTTTCGCTATACATGCTATGTGCCTGGCGGGGGCCTTACGAGGCAGTACTGTGGCTCTCAGAAAGAGGAGGTTGGCAGCATTGCCGTCTATGGGAGTTCCCCACCACGCGCGCTCTAGACGCAGGAAGAATGGCGCGAACGTGCGTACCAATATAAGACAAAGAAAGAATGTACTGTAAGGACGTAGAACAATAAAAATCCTACAGGAGACTCCTTATTTATTTCCACTTCTGCTGATATCTTTTCTTTTTCTTATTACCTTGGAGGAAACTAAAGAAAGTAACGAGGGTTTGAGGGGTGTTGGTATAAAGACTAAAGACTAGAATTTGTTTCTACCTTTACTCCACTTATTATTTGCTATCATTGACGTTTGTTACTGTCGAAACGTCTACTTTGAATTTGTATAGAATATATTAATATCATGATAGTTTAAGGCCATGTTGCAGGTCAAAAAATGCAATATTTAGATTAATAGAACATTTTTCTAACAAAATAGTCAAAGATTGTTAAATTAAACTGCAATTAAAATCCTAAATCTACATAATAATAAATTATGCGTGAATTGATCAGTCACATACATTATTTTGTATTTATATTTTGACTATTTGTATTTTTCTAAATTAAATGAATTTCAAATTGTCTGTGACATGGTAGATGAGTAGTAATCTGTAACATTTGTTTTGGTTACAATGTGTTAAGTAAGTATTTTGTCGTCTTAAGATGCATCCAAAAGTTAAAAACTACTTAGCGTGAAGAGGCTAGCACACAAGATAAATGTTAAGACACAATCTCACAAGCTTTCTCACATTATGTTTTACTTTATAGCTTCGAAGAAAATTTTCAAAAAAAGGGTTTAAGTAAAATACCCATGAATTTAAATAAATAAATAATAATAATAGAATTAAATTTACATTTAATGTCAAAATATTGTAGATACCTATTTAGATATAAAAGTAGGATAGGCCTACTTGGTCTATCTTGATTTCTTGAAATCAAATTATGTTGTATTTTGTAAGGTATATCAAGGATAAGATTAAAATTAGATAAAAAAATAAAGCAGCCGTGATTATAATATATATTACACGTTTATTAACCCACACACACACATATATATATGTATATATATATATATGTATATATATATATATATGTATATATATATATATATGTGTATATATATATTTTTTTATATATATATGTGTGTGTATATATATATATATATATATGTGTTAATAAACGCGTAGTTTCTTTTTTGATGATTTGTGTCGGGCTCGTTGTATTATATTTTTAATATGAATAACTTTGTTACTGTGAAGAATTTTGGATATCACTTATTTTATATTAGTAAGATATTTCCCATACATTTGTCATCAGCAGCACTAAGTCCATTGTAGAAATATTTTTTAATGTATTTATTGGTGGGGGCTCCTTTGAACAAAATTTTGGTTAGTGTTGTTTGAGGCTGAATATATTGTGAGTGTGATTGTCGATCCTTTGAACAAAATTTTTGTTAGTGTTGTTTGAGGCTGAATATATTGTGAGTGTGATTGTCGAACACTTTTAGATATAATTTTTTTATGGAGAAATTTTATATGACAAGATTGGAGGCATTAAGGGATTATGCCTCTACATCCAGCGTCGTTCCTGTCGAATGTAATAACTGATCGAACATGTGGTACTTACACACCTTTCATAAACATACCCGACTATGCTGGCTAGCAAATAGGAAAGAAGGGGTCTATAGTGTCCAACAGAGGGTTGAGAAATAGACAGGTATCTTATTCTCCTACAACTACCCCCCCTTCTCCTCTTCACCAAGACTATACTGGTCAAACAAAGATAAGATACTTAGCGGCGTGTCTTACTACCCATTCGGTCTATATGCTTAGGTACTAATTACTCTAATCGGTTAGGAATTGGGAAGGTTGAATATAAAATAAATGAACCCGCATTTGCATGGTGGAAGAGTGGAAAACTATTTATAAAAAACCTCCCCCAGTGCATCCGAGCTATATTCGAACCTCTATCTCCGCGTCCTCTGCATTCTAGCTCAACACCGCTAAATAGATAACCACGCCTCCAAGGTGGATAAAAGGATAGGACCTCCCTCAACCACACCGTGTTTCAGATAGGGAAAAAAATCAGTTGACGAATAAATATACAGGTATAGCTAGTTTATTTGTATATTCCTACCAAAACTCTTATCTTGAGGAATAAGGCGACTCCTCAGAAAAAATATTCACACAACATAAATACAACTAAAAAATAAGGGGGTTGGGGTGAAAAGAGAAAACCACACACAAACACACACTTATATAAACATACATATATATATAATATTTCTGAGAGGAATAAAAACTAACCCTGGTAAAATCGGTTGGTGGTATAAAAGCTTAAGCTGTCATTGTTCTTAACTTAATAAAACGTTTAGAACAAATTAAGTTTAATATACACTCGTGGAATTCAATTAGTACGATAAAACTACATACATTTACAGTACATTACGATTTAACAAAACTTCGCACTGTGTCTTATTAAATAAAAACAATTTTACAATTCTCTAGTAATTACTTGTATTTTTTTTTTTTTGACGCTGTTTAAATTCCCTACAACTCCGGTTATTATATTCGTCACCAAGAAACAAATTGGTTGGGGATGTTTCTTTCCTTTTGATTGACGAGTATATTCAGGGTGATGGGATGAGGGGGTTTATGATACGGGTTGAAGGCTAGGTGCTTTTTCAAAAACCCACCCTCAATCTTGAAACGGTTACAATATAATTATTATGTAAGCTTTGTTGTGTGGTTAATTTAAGCTTTACATAATGTCCAGAGCGTTGTAGCACGAGCTATCGGCTCGGTTTGAATTTAAACTTTCGCGCTCCTCCAGCTGTAAAAACAGATGACATAGTTTAGGCCATGTTTTAGGTTAATTAAGTTTCGTGAGTTCGCACATGCGCTTTGGCAAGGCTTGTTCTGTGGGATTTGCAGGAAGTAAGGCGGAAGGACTCTTTGCCATATTTAAATCTCTAGTAGAAGTGTTTCAATAACTCGGAAGAAAAAAGTGGGAACTAAGGAAGTACATAAGAAATGTAGAAAGAAAAATCATGATAATCGAGAACAATAATACATTGTACATCTAATATATAAATTGATAAGCCCGTTTCCGGTAATAGAAATTAAGAAGAAATGACTGTACACATTTTGACAAACGACCGCTCATTTTAACGGTTAGGAGTCCAGGATGTCGGGAAAAATAGTAGTTTTCCAAGAAAACCCGATTTTCTCAGAGCATTTTCAGTTTTTAATTATTTGTTTAATCATCATGGAAACCGTTATTTGCTGCATGGCTGTAAATCTCTTTGGCTGAACAATAATAGCTCAATCTTTATTTGTTGGTGCGAGCACATAATAATTTTATCTTTGGATGCTTGTCATAACACATCTATATTGAGAAACCTATTCTGGGGAAACATTTTATTTTTTGATAGTAATGTTGTTATCTCGTATCTAAATCAATAATATCGAACATTTTAATTCGAAAATTAAAAGGTTATATTGTTAAGTTCGTGAAAATATTCTCTACGTTTGTGTTTCGCTCATGATAACATTACGTTTAAATATAGTTTAGTATGTAATATAAGCTCAAAAACGATAATATGATCTAAAATAATCCTTAAAAATAGTCATTTTAACTATCTAAGTATTAGTTTTGTTGTTCATTATTAATCAAATAATGGGTTTTGATGTTAATTTCAGCAATTAGTAACACAATACAAATACATAAGTTAAGCTATGTTTTTTTTAATGCATAATTTTGAGGATATGATATTTTAAAGTTATATTTTGTGTAACACATCTATATTATCACATTATCTATCTCTTTCTGACACTCTCTCACACGCTTTCACACACATATTATAACTCTCTCATATAATCTTCTCTCATTCTCTCTCTCACATTTTGCTCTATATCTCAAACGCTTTCTCCTTCTCAAATGCTCTTTCTCTCTCTCAAACTCTCTCTCTAAACCACTCACTCTAATTGTCTTTCTATAAACTAAACTCTCCCTCTCTAAATTTATTTTTCAAACTTCTCAAACGTACTCACATTTTATCACTCTCTCTAACATACATCTTATCTTATATCTTATAATTTAGTAAGTTCATTTCTGTTATTAGTAGTTACGAGGAAGTGGCTCAACAGATTTAGACAAACAACCTCTCAGTTTAAGGGTTAGGGATCCAGGATGTCGTTAAAAATAGTAGTTCCCAAAGAAAATCTGATTTTCCGAGAGAATCTTCATCTTTTCATTGCTTGTTTATATCACCATGGAAAGCCTAATTTGTGATTGGTTTTAAATCTGTAAATAAAATATTTATCTTTGGATAAATATAATAACTTAATTATTTTTGTATCGTGCAACAAATATAAAAATTATGGCAAACATCGAAATACCCTGAAAAATCCACTAATAGTAAGTAAGAAATAATTTTGTTTGCATTGATATTTATTCTTCCTATTTATTTTTGAATATTTACATCTGATCACAAAATTTTTGTTATAATAGCTGGTCCTAGGACATCTTTTACCGGGAATTCATTGATATAATTAATTAATTTCCTGTACCAGGGAAATATATATTGTTACTGGAATTATGATATCGTCAATTATCATTTAAATCAACAATATTGATTATATCCCTAATTAAAAGTTTAAAAGTCAATTTCGTGAAATAATGTTCTTACGTTTTGTTTCATGCATGAAACAATACAGTGAGGATTAAATTTGTTTTTGAATTTATTATAATTTAAATTTGATGAAATAATCCAAAATGTGTTTGGATAGCCTTTAAATTTGTTTAAGCATGGGTTTTGCTGTTCATTTTTTCAAATAGTATCTTATCTATTATATTTTGAAAAACTTATTTCTGGTAATAGAAATTACAACAAAATGGCTGAACCAATTTGGACTTTCCTAACAAAATTCCAGCTTTTATGCTATGGTTTAGTCGTCTGTATTTTCATTTTTTGTTTATATCAACGTGTAAATCATAATTTGTGTATGGTTGTAAAACAGTGAATAAAATATTTCTCTTTGGATAAAAATAATAACAACTCACTTCTTAATTGAGTGGTTTGGTGCAACAAATAGAGCTTGTAAGGGGGACGTTTGAAAGTTCTCATCGTGGTGTGAAGGGGGAAAACACAAGTTAAAAACAAACTAAACACTGAAAATTAAAAATCAATAAAAGGGTGATTGCCTTTGACGAGTAAACCTTTATCTCCAAAAGTAGAGTTGGACTTCATTATATATACCTTTTCCCAATAAAAAGTTTAGAAGGCATTTTAAATCCATAATGTGACTATACACTAGTTTATTGTATAAGTGTTAAATGAAAATGATGATAGCAACCTGTTGTCACTTTGAACCCTTTCTTCGCTATTGGCTAGAAAGCATTAACTTGGATCTTTATGAAAAGTTTGGGAGTAGCAGAAACTCAAAATGTTGGTATTTTTGATCGGAACGACGTTCAATGTAGGCCTACTTGTGGCCCCCAAGGTTGTGTATAGTAATTATGCTGCGTAGCATACAAAGTTGCTTGGTTTTGAGACGCTAACAAAATGACTCAATTTATTTTTGAATTACTGAATGTCTTCAAGGCTCACTCAAGGTCAACTATTGATTTTCAAATTGAACCCTATATATTTTGTTGCAGAATCGTTTAAAAAAAACCTTTGTATGAAACACATTTTTTATCCGAGGTCTATTTTTTATGCTATTCAATGAAGTAAATAAATTAGTATCGTGATTTTGGAACTGTTTTTATATAACTTTATTGGCTACTTGAATCTGTTAATTTTAAATAATATGAGCAGAAATCTCTAAAATAAATTCTCGTTTATAAGGGTCGAAATGTTAAATAACAACCATTGTTGGATATTATGACCTTCTACTTCAATACACTTTCTAATTAGCTTTATAATATAATTGAAATAGAGACTCTCGTTAAATATCTCTGCAAGAAATTCTAATGTTCCATAATGTTTCATTTAGTTACCGATTCATCAAGGTTTACTCTTTATTTCAGGTAGCTGCATAAGAAAAATTCTGGTGATTTAGCGGCCATTGTAATCAAGATCCAAAACTTGTCGTGCATTTCTGGAATAATAGGTGGTGGACACCCTCATGCTGAAACCACATGTTCTGCCTTTCTTGTGGGTTTAAATTTTCAAGCAGCAATGGGAATCCTTGATCTTAAAAGTTTTTGTATTTTTTTTCTATCAAATGTATCATAAATAAGAAAGGGGTCAATCAATTTGTCTCCGACCAACACACGTTCACAGTCTTAGGGCATTGCTTTCTACTTGGCGCAACTACCGTCAGCTTTCTGCACTCTAATAAAGCATGTGGTGTTGGTTGACTTCACCACGATTCGTAGAGCTCGATTCATCAGAGCATAAAAATTTACGAAAAAATGCATACACAATATTACTTGTTAAAGTACCGATTGGGAGAATGCCACTCTATGGAGAAATCATCTCAATGAATTTCTCGACTCTTGATGCAACTACACGTAGTGAGGATATTTAGAGCACCCTAATCTTGAATATTCTTAAATCACCGGAAATCGCATGAAAACCTACATGAGCATTATGAGCTACTGCGGCTAGGACTGCCATCTCATTAGTAATTATATTCACCGGTTACATTTGCTCTTCACTTCAACTCTTCCATTTTCCAACTCTTAAAATATACAGAAATAAGATATACGTGTTTCGGTGCATTTCTCTCAGGAAAACGATCATTGTTAAGTAGAATAGCATCATTACCCTTTCTTCAATATTCACCATAATATATATATATATATATATATTTTTTTTTCAGAAACAGGATAGCTCCATATCTCACAGTACGTAGATTTACAATAAAATAAAGTACCTCACGTTGTGAAATACCATGTATTCTGTTTAGTGTGGACGTTTATTCATAAGGGTAGAATGTCATATTAGTCTAATTATTATATAAACATATTGGGTAGACCAATTTAACATTTCTCTCTTTATGAACGAACTTTTTTTTTGTGGAAGCGTTTTGAGCAAATTTATTTATTCTCTACAGTATATAGTAAGCAATAAAATGAAATAAAATCAGTTTCAAAATAAGCAAACATATTTACTTAATTCATCAAACATTGTAAAAAATAAATTTTAGGTTAAAAAGTATTTCAGACAAAAATTGCTTGTATTTTTGCGTAAAATATGGTTTTGCTATAAAAAAAATACAGGTCCCATTTGAGAAACAATATTTGATTTTAAATGACCTTGAAGACGTCCACTAAATCTAAGATTAGACTATTAATTTTGTCTGCGTGTCAAAACAAAGCAATTTTGTATGGAGTTTATTTTCTTAAATACGTTTTTTCAAAGATATTTGGCTGTGCCAACTTATTAAAACCACTTTGTATACATTTTTATAATCTTACTTTAAATACTGTAGTTATTAATAATTTGATGTATAAGGAAGGGGTTCGGAAGATATGTTATAATACTCGTAATACTGTGGTTATTAATTATTTAATTTATAAAAGAGGTGTGTGGAGAGTAGCTTAAAATAAGTACACCCCCTCTGCGTGTAGAGGAGATGGTAAGAACTACCCTCAGCGTACCTGGACAGGAATTGAGCCCAAACTTCTCTTTGCTACGGAAAACCAATCTATTGCGATAATTTTCCTAAGTTAATACATTTTAATATCGTTGACATAAAGTAGGGCCCAAGGGGGTCATACCCATATCTGTAGTGAAAGGTAATAGGAAATTGCATCCCCCATTTACCTTTATGATTCTAAATATGTAAATAAAATTCATGTAAAGCTAATTTCTTAAACTTATATAAGGATTATCTCCCATCATCATCATCTCCCATCTCCCATCATCCCATCTCCCATCATCCCATCTCCCATCATCCCATCTCCCATCTCCCATCATCCCATCTCCCATCATCATCATCTCCCATCTCCCATCATCCCATCTCCCATCTCCCATCATCCCATCTCCCATCATCATCATCATCATCTCCCATCATCCCATCTCCCATCTCCCATCATCCCATCTCCCATCATCCCATCTCCCATCATCATCATCACCATCCACCCAAAGGATATGAAAGGGTCCACTATCATTAAGGCACTCTCTCAGTGGATTTGGGCTGTATTTGGCGCCTCTAGGAAGCTCGTAAGCGATAATTGACCTTGCTTTAGTTCAAAAGTGATTAGTAATGTGTTTTTCTTGGGGTATTGAACATGTAACTACTATCCCGTACAATCTTGCCCCCAACCAAGTGTACAGGTTAAATAGGAATTTTAATATTGCGTTTATTATATTTCATGCTAGTACCCAGCCTAACTGGGATAAAGACTTAGACTTTTTATCTCTTACTTTCAATTCTGCTGTTCATGAATCTACTGGAGCAACCCCCTCCTTACTATTGCTGGGTCGAGAATTGAATCACCCTCTGTTGACAGTCAAGGATGTTGATCCTCTGGTCGGGGATTCTGGGGACTCTACATATTACGAAATGTGTAAGATTGCCTTTCGTAATTTGCAGAGATCCAAGCATAGAGTGGCCACTGCTTACAACCAATGTCTTAGGACTGTTCATGTGTCTATCAACGACAGGGTTCTTTCTAAAAACTTTCCTCATATTTTGGTGGCTGACCAGATCTCTGCGAAGCTGACTTCAGAGTAGGGTGGTCCTTGGCTCATCAAGACATTATTGACGCCAGTCACTATTTTGCTGGAACATATTGATGATGTTGACCAGACCAAACGTACCCATGCCAATCATCTAAAGAAGGTTATAATTGAAATTAGGTATATAATGTGAGATGTATTTATTTTGTGTATCTGGGCGAGCTATGTTTTCTGCTAGGCCTAGTGGAAAAGAAAATGTTAGGGTATAGGCTAATTACGTCCTTTTATGGTTAAGAAGAACAAATTAGGATATATGTTCACTATGCTCCTATGGTACTATTTTTTTTAATGCTACTTGATCGCTTAGGCAAGTCGTAAGGGTATCACCATTGTACTAAGTTACTTAAATTATTTGTTAGGCTTTAGTTACATCTCATGAATTTATATATTTAAGGTGACCTGGTGGTCTAGGGGTAAGGTATCAGACTTCTGTGCTGGGGGTACAGGGTTCAAGCCTCAGTCCCGCTACAGATTTATCTGATTGCCAAACCCTTCCTTCACCTCTGACAAGACGTCTATTAATCACAACTTGTGAATGTGGGGAATACCAGGCTTCCACCGTCGTTAAGATTCCACGTTAAACTGTAGGTCCTCCATTTCATCTCGCAATCACCCCACCATTACACATTAGCGTAAGTGCGTATAACCAGAACAGGTAGGATGTGGTGCTAATAATATTATTAATATTATATATGTATATATTTCATTTGGTTGTTTAGTTAAGATGAGATACTGTATTTATTTAAATAGGTTAGTAGTTATGACAGATTTTCCAGGTGTATCTCGTGCCTAAGAAGCTCTTACTCAGTTAAATATTGTTCTGTAATATATGTAACAAGTCGGTGTTATGTCTATTGGGACCACTGGTGTATTATATGACTTGACTGACCCTCTCTCTTTTTGCCTTCTGTTAATCTCTCCATCTGGCACCTATTGAAGATGCAGATATGGTTTCCGCCTGAAGAAGCCATTGATGGTGGGGTGGGGCCCGCCTTGCTTGGACCACAAGGTGGACGAGAGATTTCTGCTTCCTTTTCTGTCATTGGCCGGAAGTATCCTCCATGTGTTCCACTTTAAAAGGATGGGAGAGTTGTAGTGGGATCAGCAGTCCTTGCCTGTACAAACTACGCAAGCTAGAGAGAATGACTTCCCATGATAAAATACAGATGGATATTTAAATATATATATTAATGTTATAACATAATTTGTTACGTACGGAGACATTGCTGGGCAAGACTGGCTCCGTGGGAAGAGTCGCACGGACATGCACTGATCTCCATTCAACTCTGTACTCAACTCCACTAGACCACCGAGTATACTGGGCGGATTTGAACATGGCTCGCGAAGGTATGTACGTCACTGCTAGGTTCCTTCGTGCCCTACCAAACGTCGAGAAGTGTTTCTAACAACCCCTCACGCCCCTGGCTCATCGGTTCAACTTGTATAAAGCACCTGGGTCCACTGGGCACGAACACAGTCCCTGTCTCATATTCGACAACTGACGTCTCTCGTCTACGTTCAACAGTAGAGCAACCAGAAGTTATTGGGGTCACGATGAAGATGCCGTCAGACTCACCGGACAGCCAGAAAACTGGTCGTAATCTATAAAGTTGTATTTACAATAAAAGTGACCGGAGGCTCTATGCCCATTCTCTATGAGCCATGTAATTCAGTTAGGATTATTCTTACAAACTAAGATTGGTATTCACTCAAAAGTTTGTCGACTATATCATGTATAATTAGGTAAGGTTTTGATAGTAAAAGTCATGGGGTATCTTTCATATATCTCGTTTTTTCTAATCGGTCCATTAGACCAGTAGTTTCATTGGAGTGTGTCTCACTCCCTGGCTTGTATGGCCATATTCCGGTCTGCAATGACTTCTGATAGGAAAAGAGGAATTTAGGTTGTTCAAGGCCCGTTATTGAGATCTCTTTAGGTAATTGTTAGTTTTTCTTGTTCACCTGTTTCGGGGTGCGCAGCCTTTGGGTTGGTTGCCGCTCCTCTGGCACGGCCCACACACTGTTAGATGTTCATGTTTGACTCCCTTCTGGGGCTGAATGAAAGCTTGGTGATTGTTAATAACCTTTATCAGATATGTAGTTTGTGCCTATGTTTGAGTGTGGATAAACTCATGATATTTGGAAATACTAATTAGTAACATGACAGTCTTTACTGTATAGAGGCCTAGAATCCTGAATGACCACTTTCTATAAAATATGAGCCTGGTATTTTTTATCACTGGGGCAGATAGACAGTTCTCTGTAACTTCTGTAACCAATAATAGATGGTTAACATTTCAATGCTAGTTTACTGGAACATATTGTTCTCACCTCTTAAAATAGAGTTATTTAATCGTGAGTATTGTGTGGGTTTTGGCTATGCCTTGCTGGTCAGTCGTTATGTTTTAAACGTTTGTTGCAAAAAATTCATTACTGCAATTATATTGTGTTTGTAGGCTTTGCCTCCCAATCGGAGGGGGGGGGGGTATCTTTATTTAGCCTAAGTTTTGTCTTCCGCTCTAGAAAGTGTAATTATACCTCTTTTAAGAGTGTGGTGACAGTTAATAAAACCAGCTTATTTTTGTCGTCTGGATGAGGGATTAAACCCATGGCGCTTCAAGCTGAGTTCACTCTATGAGTGTATCAGTTATTAAACGTATTGTTGTATTTGGTATTTTGGCCCATTTGGCCGGTAAACATAAGAAATGATGGATTGTGCTTTTTTTCCCTTACATTGTAATTGTTTGTTTTGTTTGCTCTACTAAACGCTTATGTCAACATGCATTTTAATGTTATGTTTTCAAGTATTAACCTACATGTTTAATTGCCCTGTAAATGTAGTCTGTGTATTTAGTGGTAACTAAAGCGTCGCTACAGAGTGTAAAAAGGGTTCTCACTCACCCTCAACTAAAATGTGTTTATTTCCTCTAAATTCAAACTCCCTAATCTCAAAGATTAGCTAATACAGATGTATACAAACCGAAAGTGAGGTAAGACGTGGTGCTGTAAATAAATGCGAGAATTTTCTGAAAGAATTAAAATGTGAGTCTTTAATTTTCCTTCTGTCACTGTATCTCACTGCCCGTTCTAGCTACAAATATATTACGTAGTTATGTTAATTTTTTAAGTATGAAGAGTTATGAATATAATAATACTTATCCACGCATCTTACTACCCGTTCGTGTTATACGCTTAAGTACTAATTTTGCTAATGGGTTAGGAATTGAGATGGTGGAATATAGAGGAAGAGAACCAGAATTCGCGTGGAGTGAGAATGGAAAACAACATTTACGAAAAACACCCCAGTTCACCCGCCCGAGATTCGAACCTCAATATCCCCGTCCTCGGCAGTCTATCTCAACCTGAAACTAACTACACCACTGAGCTGGGTAATTTTGAATATAATATAGAAAGGTTATCCGAATATGAGTGACGGGAGATAAGAAAACTAACTATTCAGGAAAACCCGCATTAAGTACACACGACTAGGCTTGGAACTCGTGAGTTTTCTTGAAATCAGTGGTCCAGTCTATTGTGAAATGGATGACTTAGACAATTCTTCCACCAAAGTGTTTTATTTATTTTCTTACACACATAATAGATAATTGGCCTATTTAGGCTAGATGTAATAATCAAACTTCAATTTAGTGTATTTCTCTAAAATTTTGCACTGTGACTTAAAATTTTGTAAATTAGCCTCGTTACACTCAACCAGGATTTGAACCTTAGCATCTCTGTTGTCAGTAAACTATTCGTACCTAATGCCTCCCTCCTCACGCCCTCTAGTGGTAATTAAATGAGAACTTAGTGTATAAAGTAGTCTGAAAACTGAACTGGACTATAAACAAGAGTTCAAACGGTCATCAAATAGCGATGACCTCACCATAATCTTCACGCATCAACAACTGTGAGGGGCCATCTAACGCTTGTAGACAATCATCTCGAGTTAACTTCGTGAACGTGACGAATACGTCTAGATTCTCTAACAGGAAATAACTGATGAGTTTCAAGGCATATGGATTGTTTGAGGTCTCAGATTAAATTGATCCATTCAAGAATACTTTTTTCCTAAAGCTACGATGAAATGAGACAATGTATGAGGCATTCAACGTTAGCTAGGGACATAATGAGGTGAATATTTTGTGTGATCAAATTTAAGCGTCATTAGTAGAGCAAAAGGTGGACCCACACATACCCCACCCCATAATTTGGCCCAAATTAAACATTTTTAGTACCATGAGAGTAACTATTAATTGCTTTTATACAGACACTGCAGTTGAAAATCTCAGTTTTGTAGCATTGCTTTATCGATTAAGGTAGTTATTATTTAACGAATAAATTAGAATTAATTAATTTAAACTAAAAATGGGTTAGTGTTGCACCTTTCGCCCCTACCCCCTCTAATATGAGTCAAAAGATGGATATGCCTATAATTTCAATCTTTCTTCCTCCTCTTGAGTTTTTATTAATGACTAATTTTTTAATCCTTAATTTCACGCAAATAGCTTACAACACTTAATATATTTTTAAGACTTAAAATAAACCAGATACCTTAGCTTCGTTAGTAGTGTGTCTGTCTACCTAAATAAAATGCTTGTAGAATTCAATGTGAAATATAATTTAGGATAAATATAAAAAAAGATTTTATAAAGTGATAAAGAACTTAAATGTTTAATAAAGAAGCTAATTGAAATGGAAATTGTCAATTTAACATTACTTAACAGCTATATTAAACAACCAATGTTGAATATAAATTATTATGTAGAAAGAGACATTAAACATAATAAGTTTAAAAATGTCAATGAACAACATATTAATTAACAAACATTAAAAAACTTTAAAAAACACATTAAAATGTGAGTCATTAAACAAGTGAACATATATTATATTAAGACTATAGATTAACCAGACTCTATCAAAAGATTGTTCATGACTAGAATGATATTATTAGTTAAACAATTGAAGCAGTGAAAAGATTAAGTTAAATTTGAAAAATTGACAATATGAAAGTTTAAATTAAAATTGTAGGTTATAAGATTGAATTCATTTCCTTAACTGAGTCCCTTGCTCCTTTTGTAGGCTTCGTAGAGAACGCCCGTTATTTAACGATGTTACATGTTTCGACGCTCTACGGCATCATCAATAAGGTGTTCTAGTTGAAACTAGAACACCTTATTCAGGCTGTATTTCATGTCTGAGGATGATGCCGTAGAGCGTCGAAACATGTAACATCGTTAAATAACGGGCGTTCTCTACGAAGCCTACAAAAGGAGCAAGGGACTCAGTTAAGGAAATGAATTCAATCTTATAACCTACAATTTTAATTTAAACTTTCATATTGTCAATTTTTCAAATTTAACTTAATCTTTTCACTGCTTCAATTGTTTAACTAATAATATCATTCTAGTCATGAACAATCTTTTGATAGAGTCTGGTTAATCTATAGTCTTAATATAATATATGTTCACTTGTTTAATGACTCACATTTTAATGTGTTTTTTAAAGTTTTTTAATGTTTGTTAATTAATATGTTGTTCATTGACATTTTTAAACTTATTATGTTTAATGTCTCTTTCTACATAATAATTTATATTCAACATTGGTTGTTTAATATAGCTGTTAAGTAATGTTAAATTGACAATTTCCATTTCAATTAGCTTCTTTATTAAACATTTAAGTTCTTTATCACTTTATAAAATCTTTTTTTATATTTATCCTAAATTATATTTCACATTGAATTCTACAAGCATTTTATTTAGGTAGACAGACACACTACTAACGAAGCTAAGGTATCTGGTTTATTTTAAGTCTTAAAAATATATTAAGTGTTGTAAGCTATTTGCGTGAAATTAAGGATTAAAAAATTAGTCATTAATAAAAACTCAAGAGGAGGAAGAAAGATTGAAATTATAGGCATATCCATCTTTTGACTCATATTAGNATCCTAAATTATATTTCACATTGAATTCTACAAGCATTGTATATTTGCTTCCTTATTACCATTTCATCATGTATTTTAAGAATACCTAAATAAAGATACCAGGTTCGATTCCTGGTATCAATGAAAAATTAATAATTGGTGAAATGTGGGTTAAACCTTTCATAGTGATGAATTATAAACGCCTGGGGGATGGATGAAGTGTCTGTTTTAGATTTTAGTTAGTTTATATATTCTGATATAAGTCGGTAAAGTGTACGTTAATAACCTCAAATAAATTTACAAACTTAAAATAACTTTAGAAATAACTATACGTCAAATTAATTTAGTACAGTTTGCCATTGAAGGACTCTACCACGGACCATAGAAGGCAAGCCAAGGAATATATATTCTTACATTAAATATTCATTTGAAACGTTCTGCTTACCTTAGTCCGCAATAAATTACCTTAATCAGCCTGAAAATTGATAGATTTTGGAAGAATATCTAAGGGAAATATATTCACACATTATGTCCTAAAATTCTCGTGCAAGAAAATTACCATTAAAGTTAATTATGGGTGCAGGATTATAATAATTTGGTTTCGCGGCGTCAATCAGGGTACTCATGTTGACTAACGGTTTTAGCCTATTAGATTACATTTATGCTTATGATTGTTGTTCTGATAAACGGCTTTAAATTAACATGTAGACTTTCACACTATTATCTTTTTTAAAGAGATAGTTGAAAAATTTAATTTCCTATAAATCAATTACAATACAATTTATGACTCACTACGGTGGCCATATGGTCAAAATCTCTACTCTTGCAGTAGAATAGACTGTTGATGATTGGTATATCAATGTTCGATACTCGGTTAGGTGTACTGAGGAAGGTTTTTAAAAAATAACATTTCCACTCTTCCTCCACATAAATATGGAGACAATTACTTTAAATATGACCTTCCGAACCCATAAAAATATTTTCTTAATTAGTACATGGGCGTATAAAATAAAACGGTAGTAGGACGCGGTAAAAAATGAATATTTCAATTTGTGATTGAATAGTGTGTTTGGAAATCTTAACATGACTGTGGGTGAGTTTCCTATTGCATTCGTTTTAGATTTTATTGTAGCATTTTCAATTTAATTTTGATCTAAAGGGATTAATGTATTGTTTTTAAAGAAAAACAGTCATAATTTCTTTAATGGAAAATATATATTTCTAATAAAGAATCAACTTTAAATAATCAACGTCTTGAAATAAAAATATCCTTGTAGATTGTATAACAGTCATGGATATAAAAGTTAGTGTTATACAACAGTTTTAATGCAACCAAATCACATTGAATTACAAAATATAAAGGTATATAACTTTCACTCTAGCATAACAACCATACAAGATAGTATAAAATATAATATGGCACATCGAGAATACACCAAATTTCAAAAAATTTTAGGAGTTGTTTCATTAAAACTGTTGCCTTAATATTCAAATAAATGCAATTAGTATGAGCGAATGAGTAGGGAAATAAGCGCTAATAAAAGTACTAAGTAGACATTATCTTCGATTCAAGCATCTTATAGAAACGTAGTTTTTACTTCGCTTCCAAAAAGAAATTCGCGAATTAGAAGAGTCATCAGAATTGTCATTCGTTAACAAAATATATTTACGAGATGGCAATAAAAGTATTATGGACACAGCCATAATTGCATGCCATGCACTATGCACGTATTTATAATTGTTTCTAGTTTGAAGAAATGCGTAGAAGTTTAATCCTACTATTACCAGAACTATTCCAGGTGCAAAGAAGAATTTGTAGTAAGCTTTATTAGGATAGCAAGCGCGTTTCGCTCTACACCGCCATACCCATTGCTGAAACAGTATAATAAGACCCACCCCACAAGGTATGAGAAACACCCATAGAGAAGTTCGATTATATTCCACACCTAGGGCGATGCCAACAGCTCCTGCCACGTGGGCGAGAGATTTACAGGTGGCATTCAAATCTGCCATTGCAATCAAGGTTACCCAGATTGCCAGAATCGCCGAATAGAAGTCGCAAAACTGGAGGGTGTTCAACTTGAATATACAGTAAGAGTATATGTCTTCACCGGCGTCACAGGCGTGGTAGAAAGTAGAGAAGAACATAATACACAAGTACACAAAAGCTTCAGTGAAGAATTTCCTTCGAATAGCGATGATGATAGCTGGAATGAAAAGAAGATTGCTGAGGGTGAGTAGGAGTGCAGCTACGAGCAAGTCACCCAGGGAAGACACCTTGCTGTCGTCAGTACAGCCCCATCCAGTATAGCCATGCAAGCAGACGCAGCTTGAGTATATTAGGCCACCACTGTTGTAGTTGAAGCAATGTCCAAACTGCCCACAATTGTTCTCACCACAGGGATAAGATTCGACGCCATAAGAAACACCAACTTCATCTAGGTCGCCACATTCAACGGCTTTAAAAGAAGCATTCCCTTCACTATCAAAGGTGGAGTTATAACAGAATGGTTTGTAAGTTACATACCAAAGACCATTCTCTGGATGAGGAACGTGTACCGCGCCATTTCTACTTTTTTCTGAAGTGGTGTTTACAAGAATGTGAGCATGACTAGTTTCATTCATATGATTAAAACACAAGTTTGGGAAAATTGGGATGGCCCTCACGTCATATGTTATACAAACTATGACTGAAACATTAAAATATTCTTTAGTATAATTGGATAATATGGGAGACTGCAGTAAAGCTAGGTCAAGGCTGACTGTACCACCGATGTCAGCAATAGGCTTGATAGCATATTCTAACAAAGTTACAGCATTTACACTTAGGTTAAGCATAGACGCGCTCCTGTCATTTCTAGGTGTGATCCTTAAATAGTTAAAAGCAAAGAAAGCCGAAAACGACTGTCGCAAAAGAGGTACTTTAATAGGAGAAAGCCATTTATTAAAAAATTTAGGTCCCTTTCTACCAGCTGTGAAGGGCAGAGAAATAAGATTAGAATTTATTTGGGTCACTTGAGGTTCATCTGGATTCAAAAAAACTGTCAGTTTGAAATACACTTCAATAGTTTCGTTTTCACTAATACCAGGGAGATATTTTGAAATATTAACATAAGTCCATGAGTTTCCTGAAGGAACAAAGTAGAGATCACAATTTGAAGAGTTTTTAAAATCTCTGCATACGTTCGTAAGAACATCATTGGCGTAATTTGGCTGATATAGTGTATGGCTACTCGTCGTTATGGAAATAGGAGGGCACAGTTCTAAAGCTATATCAGTGAAATTCTTTTGGCACTTTGTGACGGAAACATTTACATTACCGAACCAAATTGACGTAGGAACAAAAAACCTATATATGTTAGCTACACTATTTATGTCAACTGTCAAAGTCTGATCTATGACCACTCCAGGTGAAATGTCAATAACAACGCTGCTTATGACGACGTCGACACTCGATTGCAATAGAGCAGCGCAGTTGGGGGATATGCCCTGCTGTAGAATTTGATCATCGTTTGGATCAGTGTAGCTGAGGAAGGTCACGGCGAACCAATCACCTGGCATGGGATTAACAATGTTGACGGTTTTCTCCACCGAGTCGCTTCTGAACGTGACATTATAAATGGGGACTCGGACGTTGTAGTAGTTTTCTGGAAATGACGAATTGTCCGGATTCACGACAGGGTAGCTGCCATACTTGAGGTAGAGGCTCACTCCACGTTTCCTGCATCTGGAAACAATACTGGAGGAGATGAGGTGTTCTGTAGCATTGAACTTCCACGTGGCGAGTTTAACTTTATCTGGGAGGTTAAAGTGCAGTATGGTGACGTCCCTGAAGGAGCGGTATTCACTAATTTCCCTGGCAGGAAGTCTAGAGATTGTAACTGGATCGACATCTGCATTGGACCATGAAAGTAGTGCACCTAGTGTCAATACCAGACACAAGATATGTTTCATTGTGAATCCAAGTAGTCAATCTGAAAGGTATATGCAAATTAATTTTTAAATATATCTACCATGGATATAGAAATAGGCAATTCTTCAAGCATAAACTCTATTACAAATATTTAAAGAATAAAATCAAATAAGGAATTAATTATTAAAATATTTGTCATAATAAACAATGATTGTATTTTGTTTTGAAGCTTTAAAATTAGAAATTATATAATAAACAGTTATTAAGTACATTATATATTTAATTTACGAGTGTATAATATTTAAAATGTCTTTAGAATATATTCTAATCCTAAACGTTACAGATGAAAATTTCAATTACAGTATTTACTTTATTTCTACTTATATGCCATTTTTTTGAAGACATAAATTAATTTCTAAGTGTCAAAATTAAGATGTGCAAACAATATTATATTTATTTGAAATGTGTTCAATATTGAATTTATTTTTATTCTTATGTTTAATGTAATTTTCTCTCAAAAAACTACTTGCATTGTCAGTGAATAATTTGTTATTTCATCAATAAAAGAAAATATGTTAAATTTTGTTTATACTTATTTACAATATAGACAACATTTGTTTTACTATTCTTACTGAGCTACTCATTATATAATAATATGTTTTGGTATTTATTTCAATAAAAAAATATTAGCAAACCACAGGAACTATTTTTTTAATCACATTTTACCATAAGGAACTTTCGATAGCAACATATTTGGACTTTTTAATTTCCGGGAACTCCCCATCATGGTTATTACAGTCATCTGGGAACTCCCCATCACGGTTATTACAAACAACTGGGAACTCCCCATCACGGTTATTACAGCCAGCAGGGAACTACCCATCACGGTCATTACAGCCAGAAGGGAACTACCCATTACGGTTATTACAGCCAGATGGGAACTCTCCATCACGGTTATTACAGCCGGCTGAGAACTCCCCATCACCGGTATTAAACCCAAAACTCTATAGGATTTTAAAAGAAATGGAAAATTTAAAAAATGTTATGTGTGTCATGGGATTACTCCAAATATCCTAGTAAATTTTAAATATTTGATACCTATGAGAGGAATTTGATGAAATGGGGGATCTCAGGTTTTCTAAAATTATATAAAAATTACTTCCTATTTTGGTAAGGATTTAAATTGATCAGTCGGAAACAAGAGCCACTTCAAAGTGTTTGTTTTTCTGTCATGAATATTGTATATCTACTGTATGCTGAGGTCTTGAATTTAAAAAAATCACTATCCCCTTTGCGATAACATATGCACATAAAAGAAGTAATTTTTTAAATGTGGAATATATATTTTGATTAAATATTTTCATTAAAATTTTAAAAAGTTATCCTTGGTACTTCAGATAGTAGGTCTATGGTTATAGAACCAAAATTAATTTAAAGTTGGTCTAGTTTTTAATTCAACTATGTAAGTTTGTATTCATATAGCTCGGGATTCAGTGAGACTAGGGCTCTGGCAGAAATAGGAACATGTCAGAATATTTTTAGAATGTTTCACATGATGGTATTTACTTTAAAAAATCAGAGAACCTGGTGTAGTATATTAAAGGAATACAGAAGTCAGAGAATTACAAAAAATCACTGAAACTTTGATATCTTCTTGCATCATTTTTGTAAATATAAGGCAAAAGAGTAAAATCCAGAATCCACTATGAAATATTAGTTTTATTTCAAGTTCATTTAGTTTTATTGAAAGAGAATTATATTTTTCTTTAAAAATTAGGTTATAAACCATCTGATATAAAACACTAGAATTAACGATATGTTAATAAATACTAGAACAAATTATTTATAAGTTATGTTAAAAGTTTTAAGCCTGTTTTATTTATTAAAAATTGAAGCTGTCCCACAACATAGTTATACTTTTTGATGTGTGAAACCTGGAAATTCTGGGGATTTCTCATATTAAAATGTGTACTAACCATGTTCCAAAGCAAAAGTTTGTTGCACAGCAGCAATCCAGGTGGACATCTCGATGGCCTTGCTATAGAAAGTAACACAGACTTCCTTTCACGACTGCTATTAATATACTGGTGGGGCGAGTGCTGTCCATCGGGCTATATTCAAATAGAGAAGGAGATTAGGTACAATTATACACCCTCATTTAATATAATTATACAAGTTTTATTAATCTTAACCCATTTAGGTGACCGAATGATCCAAAACAGTGTCGTCCAAAGTTTTCATACCGAGGGTCAAATTTGATTAGCACTTTTCACCAGGGTCGAAGATTTTAGTAATCATATCGACTTATTAAAGCCTACAAGAACCACTTAATAAACAATTAGTTTCAATAATTATTAATAAATTGTGTTTTTATTAGGTTAAATAATTTCCCAAAAAGTGTTATGATATATATATATATACGCTTACACAAAAGAGCTATGCATTATAAATATAGACTTATACATATTTTTATTAGACAAATAATAGCATGATTAAATGCAACCATGACCTTTTTAAATACATATTTATACTGTATTTGAATAATTTGCTATTTCACATCTTCCACCGAGTGTTTCCTTTTAATACTACTCCAGGATAATGCTAGAGCCACGTTTTCGGTGAGCGTGGGCTATATTTGTCCTACGGACCGCCAGTCGGAACCCTTTGGCTAAAGCATCACTCTAGAAATAGACTGGCCTGCCGATGACGGGGAGATAGGAGCTCAAATACCTATCTAGTGTACTCAGATCTTTATTACCTAAATGGCTTTCCACTCTTCCTTCCTCAAAATGAGGTTACACGTTCTCTAAATACAACCTTCCTCATTTACAACACATGAAAGTACGTTTGCGTTAATTCGCAAACAGCTAGTAACGTGATATTTTTTAACAAAATAGTTTTTTCAAATTCAGATTTTTATGGATGTTAATTTTATTAGAGAAATTTAAGTTCCTCATCCTATTCCATCAAGTTAAATAGTTTGATTTTGCGCAGCACATTTTATCACCCGTTTAGGCTGCCCGTATATTTACATCACTGGTGTAGTAGTGAGTCAAGTTAAATAGAGCCAAGTGTAATAAAATGATTGTGGGTTGAGATGGAAAAACCATTTAACCTCTTAGGATAAACCTTCAATACACTAGACTGTTATTTGAGTCCCAATCTTTTACAATAGCGATGACTTAAGACTGCAACTACCTAGGCAAATATATGGAAAATATTTCGATAGGAAGGAGCTTTTGAAAACTATAAAAGTTACTATAATAATTTTTATGGAGAACGCATATACTTTTAGTATTAATTTTACATGAGAAAATCGAAATTATACTTAAGGCGCTTGGCTTTGTCGAGTGCAAGTCTAAAAGCTATTTTGTGGGATGGTGGGCGGGAAGGTGAGAGGCGTGGTGTGGCTTCAAAACTGACCAAGTATCCTTCCGCACCAACAAGAACAGATGGGCCATGGAAACCATAGATGCTACCGGACAGAGCTTGCGGAAAAAACATACTTTTGGATATACCAGTTTTCTCGAGAATGAGTGAAATTTTTATGTTAATATTTTCAACACCCCTTCTAAGATAATGTATTGAAGTTTATTAATTGTTAAATCTTCTTATATTTTATTATTCAACTGTCAGTTTTCTATTGAAAAATATCAATTTTATAGATATTTGATCACTGTTAAAATTATAGAGGAGGTGTGTATATAAAAAGTATAACTTAATCAACATGCTTATATTCTTGAACAAACCGTTTCCGAAAATAATATTGCAAAACAATAAAGCTTCTTGAAGATAATCGTTTGTTCTCAAGGTTTTGCATTTCCATACCAAGTGAAAAGGGCCAGTAACCTTAAGTGCGTAAATAGCTGTGACTGATAAGGGCTATCACTTCCTTATTATTATTGTTAGTATTATTATTATTATTTTATTGCGTAAATTGTCTGACTGACATTCATTAGAAGTGTTAAAACATAATAAAATATAACAAGTTGGCCTACACTTGCTCATTCATACAAACTAATAGAGGCCTACACTTGCTCGTATACACAAACTAATGCCCGGATAACGATCAACTTAACGTTAACTTAACGTAACTTAACGTAAAGGACCTCCTCGTGTGTTTAAATGGAAGCGATCACGATGCACT